>AZAH01000004.1:0-133575 GCA_000710315.1 Eremothecium coryli CBS 5749
AGTTCAAGCTAGCACGTGACTCTGACTAGACGCCCTTTGACAAGGTATGAACAAAAATCTGCCTTTGAGAAGATGTTTAGAATGAGTTATGAGTGCCATACTTTAGCCAGTACATTGGCCAACCAGTTGGATTACTTAGAGAGCTTCAACCTTCGTTCATCTCTTATAGATGTCTTCTCCTTGTTTTAGTGGGATAGTGTGCCTTTCTTTTTTGAAAAAGAACGCCCGTACGAGAATATGTATTATGTAATCGAACAAATTTTTTTTAATATAATCTATTATTATATGAATGGCTAAAATTACCAGATGGACAAGAGCATCCCATCACAGATTTTGGACTAAACTAGCAAATCCTGAACTATTCTGTACAGTTCTCGAGGTCGCCAATATGTTAAGGTATTCTAGAGAGCTTGGAAAGTTTAAAGGTACTAGTCAGCTCAGGCTTGCTCCTAGACTGTGGCCTGCGGTAACACACACTGTGCACTCTTCTTTACAAAGACAGCCAGTGGTGGTGTTGAATCAAGTCTGTGCTTTAAAGACTAGTACAGTTATTAAAGGTATCCCCGACATGGGGTTTTCAAAGTCTAGTCAGATTTCTATTGCTCCCGACTTTACTCCTTATGATGCAACAAATGCTACCTTGGTGGCCGCTGAACGTAGCGATGTGATGAACTTATGGTCGTTGTTAGAAGCTTGCCTTGCAGCTGGTTATTTGGAAAGAGGGTTCTCCATTTTGCAGTCATTGTACGAGATAAAATCTCATCAGAGCTACTTTATTAACGACTATAATAAATATTTAATGAAGTTCTGCCAGAATGTGGGATCAGTAGAGCTTTTAAAGAAAAAACTATTCACTGATTTACAAACGCATTTTCCAAGATGTAACTATAATGACCAAACCCTAGCGATCCTTATTCATTACACATTGAATAGCAATCAACCTGAAGCGAAGACCAGAAAGGATGTGGATACCTTCCTGAGCATGACAGAGAATAGTGTAAGGTCTATTATGAAAAATATAGATATTCTCACTGTGGATGACTATGGAAAATTGCATAATCAGTTAAATTCTATTAGCGTGAATGACATCCCAGACTCTGTTCGATCACTTGTTGAGGTCACTGTTACCACTGAATGTGAAGCAGATGGAACTCCGACCTCAGCTGTAAATGAACAACAGATTGCAAGAAGTGATGAAAAAAACTTGGAAGTAGTGAAGTCAGGGCTGGAAGAAGATGTAAAGACGCTTGAAAAGGATGCTGCTGAGTTACTCTCCGTAGGTACTTTCGGAATGCGTGCTGTTAGGCATAGTTTGCTAGGGTTGGCTCTTTCAACTGAACAGAAGAAACATCTAGGAAAGCTAGCAGTTGACCCTCTGTTAAAGGTGTCGATTCCTGATAATGCCAGTGTCGATTTCTTTGAGATATACAAGTCTTTAAAGACAAAAGAGGAAAAGAAGGCTTTTGATGAATTTCTGGAGGACTTCAACCATGAAAGGCAACGTGATTTGGAAAATCGGTCAGTTGATGCTGCTAAGGAACGTTGGAGACATGAGTTTGAGGATGCGAAAGCTAGGGGTGATCTATCCATCAAGAAGAGTCTGAATGCAAAACTTTGGGAGTGGTATGATGCGATGGCTCCTCTAGTCAGAGAAGAAGTTAAACGCTGTAAGAAATTACTAGCTGACCAGAAGCTTGGTAATAACAAGGCAAAGATAACTCCTGAAGAAAAGGCTAGGTTAGCATATGCTCCCTTTTTGACGTTAATTAACCCTGAGAAGATGTGCGTTATAACTATTCTAGAGCTTTTAAGTTTGAACTCCACCGGTGGTGTTTCAGAGGGTATGAGGACTGCGCGTGCTGTTGTAGCGATAGGAAAAGCAGTCGAAATGGAATTTAGATCTGAGACACTACTCAGAGGCGAACATGCTATGTTCAAGGATATTAGCAAGAAAAGTCATCAATTCCGGAAATTAGTTCAAAAAGCAAAGTCAACATTTAGAAACAGTAAGATCGAGGAATCTAAAGTGGTTTGGCCATATCAGATTAGGGCAAAAATTGGCTCTTTACTGATATCCATGCTAATTCATATTGCAAAGGTGCCAGTTAAGGGAGTTGACCCTGTTACAAAGGAAGTTGTCTATGGCGAGGCACCTGCAATTTGCCATACATTTCAGTACAGGACAGGAAGTAAGGTTGGCGTCCTTAAATTGCATAGATCGCTTGCCAATCAACTAAGTGGGGAGAGATTGAACGCAAGTGTCCAACCTCAACACCTTCCTATGCTGGTGAAACCAAGACCTTGGAAGTCATGGAACTCTGGTGGTTACTACTATACACAATCAACTTTGATCAGGTCGAAAGATTCGCCCGAGCAGATGGCTTATATTAAGGCTGTTACTAACAAGGGTGCAATTAACAATATTTATAAAGGTTTGAATGTGCTTGGGGAGACAGCATGGACAGTTAATAAGAAATTATTCCACATTGTATCTCAAGTTTGGAACACAAGAGAAGAGTTTTTGGATATTCCACCTCAGCAAGATGATTACAGCTTACCTCCACCCCCACCTAGACATGCGGATCCCTTGATTTTGAAGCAATGGAGAAATGAATGTAAATTCAAAAATATGGAATTTCGGAACAACCGCTCTGTAAGATGCGATTCTAACTATAAACTTGAGATTGCAAGAGCTTTCCTGGGCGAAAAATTCTACTTCCCACATAATATGGATTTCAGAGGACGTGCTTACCCTCTTGCCCCTCATTTTAACCATCTGGGTAATGATATGACTAGGTCTCTTCTCATTTTTTGGGAAGGAAGGAGACTAGGGCATGATGGGTTGAAGTGGCTCAAGGTCCACCTGGCGAATTTATACGGTATGGATAAAGCACCCTTTGAAGATCGTATAAAATTCACCGAAGAAAATATGGAGAGGATTATAGACTCTGCTCAAAACCCTCTAGAAGGAGGGGGATGGTGGAAAAGTGCCGACAAGCCATGGCAGTGTCTAGCCACGTGCATTGAGCTAGCCGAAGCGTACAAATTAGAAAACCCTGAAGAATACGTCTCTCATCAACCTGTACATCAAGATGGTACTTGCAATGGTCTCCAGCATTATGCTGCCTTGGGTGGTGATGTAGAGGGTGCTAGACAGGTTAATTTGGTACCAAGTGATCGCCCACAAGATGTGTATGCTTTTGTTGCTAAGTTAGTCACTGAGCGGCTGAAGAAAGATGCTGAAGCAGGCGACAGTAAGGCCATCCTATTAAAGGATATGATTACCAGGAAGATTGTTAAAAGAACAGTCATGACTAATGTTTATGGTGTTACCTTTGTTGGTGCTACACAGCAGATAGATAAAGAGCTGCAGAGCGCTTTCCCAGATCATACTGAGTCTTACGACCTTGCTAGGTACTTAGCTAAACATGTTTTTGCAAGTATCCGCGAGTTGTTTCACGCTGCACACTTGATCCAGGATTGGCTTGCTGAAAGTGCAAAAAAGATTTCAAAGTCAGTTCGACTCGATTTGGAGATTGAGAAGACTAAGAAGTTGGACAGCTCGCTTATGATGACATCAGTAATCTGGACAAATCCATTAGGCCTTCCTGTTGTACAACCTTACAGAAATCTGAAGAAGAAACAAATTATGACCAATTTACAAACTGTCTATATTGCCGATCCGTTTGCGGTGAATCCTATAGATGGCCGCAGACAGATGGCAGGCTTACCTCCTAACTTTATCCACTCTCTGGATGCATCTCACATGTTACTTTCTGCATTGGCTTGTGGTAAAGAAGGGTTACAATTCGCTGCTGTGCACGACTCATATTGGACCCATGCTTGTGATGTACCAATTATGAACGCGGCTCTAAGAGACCAGTTTATTAAAATGCATGAGTTTGATCTTGTTGAGAGGCTTAAGAACGAATTTGATGAACGTTACAAGGATTATCTTGAGGTTAAGAGGATTAAAAAGACTTCTAAGCTTGGTAGCGAAATAATCAAGTTGAGAGCGAAACTTTCAGAAGAACTTGGAAGGCCGATTTCCCTTCCAGAAGAAATAGCAATGGAGCGCGAGAGAAGGAGACTTTTACGGTCAGTTGACCCTGATGAGCAAGCCCGTGGTAAGTCGATGGTCACTACAGTGTCATTTATGGAAGATAACGACCTTCCAATAGAAGAATCTTCTAGCAACGTATCTTCTATCACAATCATGTTGCCAATGAAGTTTCCAGAGATCCCCCCAAAAGGTGAGTTTGATGTTAAAGATTTGGCTAATAGCAAATACTTTTTTTCATAGTTCTCCTCTTGAGATTATTGGGTTTAAAAATGTGCATTCTTTTAGAATATATATATATATATATATATATTGTCCTGTAAATAAAATTTTATACCGGATAGAATTATCTGTATTCTATGGATTTGGTTTAACTATTTTAACTATTTTATTTCCTATTATGCTGTACGTATTTCTAAAGCATTCCAATTTCTGCACATAAGTGGCAACATCCTAGATTATTTTGCCTTGATGTTCAAAGCTCTCCACCAAGGCTTCAAGTGGAAACATCTCCTTCCTATCGAGCAGATTAAACTCTTTCGCAAAATTAATAAAGTGAGCGAAGAAGGAATTCCAATGAGCCTCTAAAGACAGATGTACAATTTTGTCAAAGTGGTGATGATACATGTGAGCAAAGATTCTGAACATTTGCGTCATAATCCTCTGAACCTCTCTAATAAAGTTTTGAGAAAATGGCACCCCGCTCTGTGTTGGAAACAATGACTTGTCGTTTACTTTGTTGTTAATCCATGTAAGAGCCAAATCAATATACTGGCTAGCAGGAAGATTAATTTGTCTGCCATTAGCGTCCATCCATAGATAGTCCGTTCTAGGGCCTGCATTCATTGTTGGATATGCCTCAGGAGTCACATATTCCGCGAGAACTCCATAGAACTGATTTAAGTTCGTGAAGAACTCGAAAACATTTAAGCCAATCCACTCTCCTATATCAACATACTTCGGCAACTGAACAATAGTCTTGAATGACCCTTTTACAAGTGCCGTCCTGACAAATGGTTCACTCAGGAACATTACTTGTTGGGTTTGTATTTTATCAGAAATAGCCTGCTGCTGCTGCTGCTGCTGCTGCTGCTGCTGCTGCTGTTGCTGCTGCTGTTGAGCCTGCGCATGCTGATTTAGAGTTGACGGCCTTGTAGGTGATCTTCCCTTCCTTAATGATAACCTAGAGCTGTTTGCTGTACTTGTACCGCCAATGGAGCTAACTGCAGGTACTGGCGAGACTCTGGTGGGGGATCCCTTGTTCTTTTTACTTGCTCTTCCAAACCCTCTTGATAATTAAACAACGTTAGTAAATAGCTCCCAAATCTAGTTATTAGTTATTATGGGCACATACTTTAGCGAGTTAAAAAACGACATATTATAAGCACAGCTTTGTTTCTTCTCTTCAGCTGTTGGGTTCTTAGAGAGTTAGAAGGGACCTTTAACTTTCTTAGCGATTTGGCAAAGCGGTAAACCTTACATACAGAAGATCACGTGAATATATATAACTGGTGGTAGTACTGTCAACTCGAAGCATATTAGAAGTAAAGTTGAGCTATTCACAGAGTAGTGACCTACTATATTAGTTTACTTATCACTTCTTTTTATATAATCTGTAAAAAAAGCGCATGTTTTCTAGGTTCATTGGATAATCGATGCCTTCATCGCCACGATACCAGAGCGAATCACTCTGTGATACCAAGGCCCAAGCCCCTTCTGATTCTTTGCCTCGTACACCTAAGAGTAAGGTATCAATTAAGAACTGTACTGGGAATTTTTTACTGCCTATGGTGATGTAGGAATAGCTGCCAGCGCTTTCGACAATAAGCAATAGACAACCCTTCTTACAATTGGTATTGAAACTTTGAAATAAACGCATAGCTGCCACTCTGTTTTCTAGGAACAATTCATTAGTAGTAAATAATGAAGTAACCATATCTACGTGAGATAAGTTCAGTTCCTTTGGTGTCATCGCCATGATATCTTTATGCTGGAAGGTGACATCAAAGTATTCTTGCTGCTCATGCAGCCACTCAGACGCTATTTTGGAATTTAAACGGCTGATGCACTGCTCCCAATTGGATATATCCACTATATCAACAGACAAAGTGCTATACTTTTTGTCATTTTTGGTTTTCTTGTACTTGGAGTCAAAGTCTCTTGATAGAGTGAATAAATTGGCCATTGCTACCAGCTCTCCACCTGCACCACCGCCAATACATAGAACCCTACTAACTGGAGGATCTTCTGCTTCGTCGGTGGTCTCCATGGAAAGAGTGCTAAAGGCGGTGGATAAATCTCCATTTTGTTTCGAGTTCACACAGGTCAACACATCTTTCACCGGCGAAAGTGAAGCAAACAACGAAGAGTATGCTAGTGCTCTTGAAGGTGACCAGCGACAGCAGTAGCATAAGCGTTTCCATGCGGTATCAAAAGCCCCTACATAGTCACGCTCGTACAATTTTGATTTCACTTCTTGGATCCCTTCCTGGAGCTGGAGCTCATCGCCATCGTACAGCTCATCGCCAAATGTTTTTTTGAAGAGGTCTATCACTTGCTGCAAAGGCAGTGTATACTCACTATGAACTGGTAAGGCTTTCGGAGACGTCTTGGGCATTGTACTAGTATTGCACGCTTGCCATAAAACAGTACACCGAGTTAGCCAGTTGTCTAGAGTTTCCGATTTCTTCAAAAATATTATATTATACAGAAGTTAGGTGCTACCTATGCGAATAAGACGACCCAACCAGGGTAGGCCATCCGCCACTTAAAAACCCAGAATTTATTAAAACGAAAATGTTTACAATACAACTAGTCTATGTATGCTAGAGCATTTATTCCTCGTCTTCCTCGTCCTCTGGAGTGACTTGGTAGAAGGTCAACTTGTACTCGTTGGTCTTGCTAGAAACAAATCTAATCCAGTCTCTCAATTGGTTCTTCTTCAAGTACTTCTTGGTCAAGTACTTCAAGTACTTACCAGAGAACTTGGTAGTAGAAACAATGGTGACGGTAGAGCCATTCTCCTCAACAGTGATAGCGTTACCCAAGTTACCTAAGTGACCTTCGACCTTGATGTGCTCAACCAAGTACTTAGCGTAAGAAGCTGGGTCGAAGACACCGTTCTCAGTTGGAGAAGAAACGTCGACAGTGAAGGTCTTAGTGATCTTTTGCTTTCTGGAAGTCTGCACATAAATGTTAGTAACTATAAAATCGCAGCTGAGATATTGGAAGCCTACTGCTATTAACAATCACTTAGAGGGCTATAACAGCCCTGTAAAATGAATAATTAACAAACAGAATAGCTGATCGCCAGCTGAGCAGGGCAAGCAAGTCGTTAACACATGGATTAATAGTCATAGAGTTCCAAAAACCCTCATGGAGAGGGCAAGTAACACAAGTCACATACGTTTGGAGCCATTGTTGATATCTTTCGAGCTTGAGGTTTCAGTAGTGAGCAACAGTTAGAAACATAGAACTGAAATCTTTTAATAATTGTAACAGAGTTTAGCGCGCCTCGTGCGCGCTTAACAAATTTTCCCGAATGTACGGATGTAAAATGAAATGTACGGATGTAAAATGAAATGTACGGATGTAGCAGTCACTAGCAGCTTCGTCTATTAGGGAGCTTTTAATACATCTAGGTTTATGACAAGTCAAACACTCCAAAGACACCAAAGGTCTACTATCAGTGGTAGCTGAGGATGGATGTTGATTTAAGTGCAGTAATTTACTTGAATTGGAATTGATATGAGTGAAAACTTGAAAGCTACTGATTCCAAGTTGCGCGACCTAAGAATTAGTACAGATGTTTTTGACAATAACGATGTGATAATAATCGAAGGCGAGCCTCATAAAGATGGGAGGAAAGATTCCCAAGAAGCTGAAGAGCAGGACGATATTAACGGCTGTGATGAAGAGTCAAGTATGTCAGATTCAGATTTTGGATCTCTAGCATCAACTATAGAAAACGACTTGATAGACGATCATATAGAAAGATCCGCGTCTTTAACGAGGAATAACAGTGTATTAGAAGGGGATAAAGGCGAAGCTATGTGCACCTATGACTCTTGCGACGATGAAAGGGATAGTTACTCGTCAGAAGGCTGGCAGCCAATGCCTACTGTTGCTTCATATGATGTCTATGATGACGCTGGAGAGCTTGTAATCATGGGGACGATGGAAGGTACTATAGACACTGTCACATCTAGTCAGGATGGCACTACAATAGATTCCTCGGTTAATACTAGAGATGGTATGTTCGGATATACAAGAACGGCAGATGAAGAGCAGGCACAGAGAGCCAGTGCTACGAATAAGAAAACAGGGTTCCTGTTCAACAGTCAAGGGGCAGGCAGTTCTGTAGGATCAGTTGTGACGAAGGGGTCAACCCTCGACCTTGATAGAGAAGATAGGCCACAGTCAGTTACTAGATCGACAGAGCAGCAGCTTGCACTTACAAAAACATTTTTGAATGAGAAGGAGAAATTTGCATACTTGGGAGCAGTCATTGTTTTGGCTAATGAGATGTGTGCAGAGCTTGCTAAGGTATGTCTGTCATCTAAGAATGTTGTGAGTAACAGGAAACTAGCACATCGGTTAAACTTGCTGCAAAAGAAAATGGGGGATTGGAAGAGTCAAATCTTTCAAAGACTTTATACTCACCTGGATGTGAGTGAGGAGGAAATAGGGATGGTAGAGAAACTGTCCTTGCATGGCGTCTCGCTCCATGATCTATGTAAGTGCTTGAAAATTAATAGGGTTATCCCAAACCCTTGGAATAAGGAAATGCCTGATGTAGACCTTGCAGGCGACGTGGAGGCCGTAATAAACCATCGTACCGTAAATGTGGACGTCGCATGGACAATAGTCTGTGATCTTTTCTTATTGCTTGTTCAAGACTCCGAATACGATTCTCGCTCAAGAACTCTTCTTATCAAATTTGCTGAAGTGCTAGATATCTCGTCTTCAGAAATATGTGAATTTGAGAAGCAGGTTATCGATATACTGGAGATAGAACAATCTACTGAAGACCAAGTTTGGGATGATCAGAAACACATGGCGGAGAGGCGAAAGGGTAATCGTCGGAAAAAACTTGCATGTGTAGGAATGGCCACTATAGGTGGGTCCCTGGTTTTAGGCCTTTCAGGTGGACTCCTTGCCCCTGTTATTGGAGCGGGCTTGGCTGCAGGTTTGTCAACCGTAGGGGTTTCTAGTGCTGCTGGGTTTTTAACTGGAGTTGGCGGGACAACTGTTGTCGCTGTCTCAAGTACGTTCATTGGAGGAAATATTGGTCGGAAATCGATGAACAGGAGAATGGGTAGTGTACGTACGTTTGAATTTCGGCCACTACATAACAATAGGAGAGTGAATTTGATTATAAGCGTGTCTGGATGGATGGTAGGGAAGGCGGATGACGTCCGGCTACCATTCTCCCCAGTGGATCCTATTGAAGGCGACTTATACTCACTCTATTGGGAGCCTGATATGTTGAAATCGACCGGTCAAACAATTAATATCCTAGCAAGTGAGATTGTAACACAAACAATTCAACAAATTCTCGGAGCCACTGTCCTAACAGCCTTGATGGCTGCAATACAAGTACCTAATCTTTTATCCAAGCTAGGCTATCTAATCGACAATCCGTGGAATGTTTCATTGGACAGAGCATGGGCTGCAGGTTTAATTCTAGCAGATACTCTAATGGCTAGAAACCTCGGCGCTAGACCCACAACTTTGGTTGGCTTTTCCTTGGGCTCGAGAGTAATCTACTCTTGTTTATTGGAACTAAGTAAGAGAGGAGCTATTGGTCTAGTCGAGGATGTGTTCCTATTTGGCTCACCCGTAGTCTACAATCGAGATGAGGTGGTATTGGCCCGCGCAGTTGTGAGTGGGAGGTTCGTCAATGGATACTCGGATAGAGACTGGATACTAGGTTATCTATTTCGCGCCACTGCAGGTGGTCTAAAGAGGGTTGCAGGCATATCACCAATTGAGGATATCGAAGGTATTGAAAATATGAATTGCACAGAATTGGTGGAAGGTCATATGGCATACAGAAGGAAGATACCAATATTGCTAAAAAAACTAGGTATAGCTGTTCTAAGCGAAGAGTTTACCGAAATTGATGATTCTCCAGATCCGGAGCAAGAGCGGAGGCAGAGAAAGCTCGTCCATGACCTGCAAGATGCTCAAAGTAAGCTATCTCAAAAGAAGGAGAAGAAGCAAAATGAAGGATGGGTCTCAAGGTGGTTCAAACCTAAGAAAGAACAATGGCAGGAGATGTATGAAGGTAACTTGAAAGGCGAAGCCCTGCCTCATAATCAAGAACAAGAGGATAGCGATAGTAGTAAAGATCAGACCAGCATAGTATACTCTTTAAATTCTCGGGTCAAAGCTTCGGACTCATCTCTGCCAAATAACTCTCATACGAGCATCCAAAGTATAAACAGAGATAAAGTAAACGGCGGGCACAAGGTATTTGATGACCACCTTCCAGATAATGAGCTACAAAATCACCTCGAGGTTTCCTCTTGTGAAGATTTCGGGAAAGAAGAGGAAATTTCGTTTACATTCGCCGATGACATTTAAGTATTAATTACAAATGTTAAAAGGGAGTTAGTCCATTTGGGCGAATTCATAATTATAATTTACTAAATTTATGTGAAAAGAAATAGACTGCATTATATAAAGCTACAAGAATACTTCGCAGTTTAGTTCAACATAAGAACCTGCGTATGGAATGTCGAAATTGTTCATGACTTCTGGGTGCAACACACCCAAGTGCCCAATATTCTCTGGCTCAGCGCCCTCTTTGCGTCTGAACATAACCTTAGCTCCCCTTTCTGGGAAGTATGATGGCAATGTTTCATCTTGCTCTATCCAATAGCCTCTGCCGCTTGATGCAGCACCGTAATCTGCTATCCACTGAGTTCTGAAGGTTTGCATAATCTTGCCTAATAAACCTTGAATAATTTCGAAGCCTGCAGTCTTACCGGCGTAGATAGCTGCCCAGTGACGTTTATTGTATGCTTTTCTCTCTAGCGAGTCATCCTTGAAGACTACATCACCAGCTTCAAAGACTTTGATAGGTAGAGCTTGCTTCCTATTTTCTTTTATCGTTTTTAAAATGCCAGGAAGTAATGTGGTTCTGACAACTTGGTATTCTGCGGTCTTGGGGTTAGCTAACTTGACAGCCTTAGTATTGTCATCTTCAGCCCTCAAAAACTTGAAATTTTCATCATGCGAACATAATGTTAATGGCAACACTTCCAACCAAGACGCTTGAGAGGATGCAACTCTGAAAATGTCAGAAACCTTGTTTATTGGCAATGGGGCAGCGACAAAGTTGGCATTTGACAATCTGTTGCTCTTTGGCAAGTTGTTGTAACCATACCCAACAGCGACATCTTCCAAAATATCACAAGCATGCAAGATATCCGGCCTAGTAATTGGAATGCTCACATCAATAACGTCCTTATCCACTTTGGATGGAACACCCTTCAAGGACATCTTCTTCAAGCACCGACATATCTCCTCAGGCGACAAGGTTAAACCTAGACAGGAGTTGATGTTTTCTAAAGAAACTGCCATTTTTCTCTCTTCAAAGTTTGGAGTAATACGGGATTCACCATTGTGTTCGGAGACAACCTCAACAGCTTCAACCGTAAATGCTTCTTCACAGTAACGGGAGAACATGGCAACTAATTGGTTCAACACAATTTCAGTCTTCGTTCTGTCGGTAGCAGTTACTTCAATGAAGACGTTTCTGGTCTCCATGGATATCTTAGAATGCTCAGAGTTAATCAAAGGAGGAAGAGAGCAAACTACGTCATTTGCATCGAAAATGACAGGGTAAACTGGTGAATTTTCTATAATATGAACAAAACGACCAATGTTATTTCTTTGTTCGGGCGTTTTGTAGTGCTCCACCAATTCTGCACCAGTCATTTCACGTTCCTGGTTCAAAGCCACGAATTTAAATTCTGTTGGACGCAACGCTTTGTACTTAAATGGGCCTTGAATCTTGTCAAGATCATGAGTACCCATTGCAACCAAGGTTCTGTTTCTACACAAATTACTGTGTAATTTATCTTGTAGAGCAATAAAAGAAGCATATGATCTCTCGTCAAATCTTATGTTTCTCAAAATAGCTGCTCCTGCATAAGGTCTAATCTGCTCTGTTGCAGAGTCGATATACAACTTAGTAGTTGGCTTCAGCAGCTTGTACTCTGGCGCTTCAGATCTGCCCAAATATTCATTCAAGGACTGGGAAATACCCTCAATACACAATAGATCATAACGGTTAGCACCAATTTCGATCTTTAGCTCAGGTTCTTCATTATTTTTTAAAGCCTCTTCAGTGGTATCTTCATCTAATTCAATACCGAATTCAAAGCATAACTCGTCAAACTCCTCATTGGTATACTCCTTGTTTAGAAGTTGAAAAAGTTGCTTCTTATTGACAGATACGGTAGGCATAATGCGGCAAGCTGGATCTTTCTATTGATACGCTATAAACGTCTGGATGTCGAGTTGTTTAAAGATTGTGACTGATTTGAAAACATGAGAAATTTTTCTGAATTCATGATCACATGACAGAAGTACATGCATTGATATATGATTACATAAGGCCATTAAACATTAACAAGCACTATTCTAATAGAAGCAGAACTAATACAAGTACCATAAACAAACAGCTTTGCTAAGACAGAGGGTTACATTCTGAATATACAGTAGCTTCTTCATGTGTTGCAAATAAGGGGCAGAGAAGCTTCAGCATCTTCGTATTCCTTAGATGGGCAATGTAAACAAAATATACAGCAAACCAACGGTAACATAGGTAGTGTAATGAGAATAAAGAGCTGTTTGAGTGATCATATCTCTGAATCACTTAGAATTGTTTCCTCGTGCTTTTGAGATTTATATAAAGCATATCTTGAAATCAATTTCCGCAATTGCTCCATTCCAATAGGCCTCTCTAAAATCTCATCAAAAATGCTATTGCTAGCATCTTGGTAATTAACAGCAACTGCCACAATGGGAGTGGAGCAATTAACACTGTTTGTGTGTCGTAATAATCTCGCAATATCCAGCGCGCCTATTTTCTGCAATTTTAAAGCGGTTATAATGAGGTCAAAACGTACCCCACTAGTAGCCCGACGAATTATCTCATCACCAGTACCAACAGCAACAACTGAACAACCAAGTGATTCGAGATCTTTAGTCAGACGATATCTATGTATAGGGATAGGTTCACAAAGCAGCACATCCATTTTATAGCCAACATCACTAATTCCAGAAGAGCTTTTTCGGCCACTACGCCTGCGAACACGCAGTGTGTTCACTTTAGTCAGTGCTGCTTGACGTTCTTCGTCATCCATAGATATCTCACTTAAACTAGTTCTTTGAGAGGAAGTTCTGGAGTGCATACGAGATCTCGAAGTGCCTAAATTCTGTGTTGGCGAAAGAGGAGATTTAAACTTGCTGACTGACGGGCTGGGAGACGACTGATAGTCTGTTTCCGACAATGAGTGCTGATCATAGTTATGTGTACGTTGAGTGAAAGCAGAAGTGCAGTTACCTGCTTGTTCTGTGCTATTACGTCTACTTGGCGAACTGGTTCTCGCCATTTGAGGCGAAGAGCATCTTAGACCTTGTCCTTTACATCCTGGAGCAATTGAACATATTGGAGATGATGCAGATGAAGCCGGAATGTTAACTTTCAACTTGCCTGACGTTTCTGATGATGAACTTGATAATGAACCAGGAGAGTTACGTGTATGAACATGGTCAGAATAGTGTTCACTTTTGAGCCTGTTTATGGCATCCTTATTTGCTTTATCCAAAGCGCTCAAATTTCTATAGCTGAACGACCCAAATTCCGTTTGTATATCGTTTAGTTTACTTGGCCTTCTTTCTCTAAGATGAGGAGGGATAGCAAGAGGAATATGTTTGACTACAGCAGATGATCCATTACTATTAGAATTATCCTGTGTCAAAGCATCAAACACCGAGGAAACACTCATCTTTGGAACAGGAGTGCTTGTTCCACTGCTATTATTACTATTTTGCTTTTTATCTGCCCTCACAGAAAGGCTAGGGGTATTCCAGATGTTCGCACTAGGAAGTTCTTCTCCATAGTTATCTCGCAACAACTCGTCCAAATCTGCACCGCGCAGATCAAAATAATCAGTATCTTCCGGATTGTCGACAGCGGGCACAAAAGAGGCTTCCTCCTCATAAACCTTTTCCCAATCAATGCCTGTAAAGTAAGGGTGTTCTCGAATTTCTTGGGCACCATTTGCTCCTAGCCTTTTCTCTGGATCCAAGACTAACAGCTTTGTAATTAAATCTTTAGCCTCTGGGGTTAGAAATTCACGCTCTGCTTCAGGGGACAAAAATTCAGGCCAGTCAATACGACAGTTTAGTATATTTTTGAAAACATCTTCCACAGCGGAAGCATGAAAAGGTGGATACCCTAATAGGAACTCAAACAATATACACCCAACGGACCACCAATCCGAAGAATCACTCTCGCCAGTACCTAAAATAGTTTCAGGAGACAAATAATCAGGCGTACCAAAAAATCGTCTGCCAACATCCTCATCAGGATGGAATAAGGCTAGATCACGGCATGTGTCTGAAGCATCAGAAGATAGCACTGACGCACTCCTCTTTGGGACACTGCCACTGCTGGAGGGTAGGAGTAACAAAGACTGTTGTTGCTGCTGCTGCTGCTGCTGCTGCTGCTGTTGTTGTTGTTGTTGTTGTTGTTGTTGTTGTTGTTGTTGTTGTTGTTGTTGTTGTTGTTGTTGTTGTTGTTGTTGTTGTTGTTGTTGTTGCTGCTGTTGTTGGTGCTGTTGCTGCTCTTGGCTTGACTGCAACTGTGTTTGTAATGGACATGGAGGAGTGCCTGACCTTGAGACATCTAACATAGAAAATGAGACTTGCGAACCAGTTCTATGCAAAGTTTGAGGCTCTAGTTGAGAGTGAGAGCTAGATATAGAGTCAGACCGTTCAATCCTTCTTCCCACAAGATGGCCGTCCAAAGTGTTCGTCGGGGCGATGCTACTCATTGCAACTGGCACAAGTCCATTATCCAATGGATCTTCTGGAGTGATGCTGTTTGTTCTGGACTTACCAGGGGGATTAAGCAATGAATACTGTCGACTATGTTTCTTTTTATGACGCCTGATTAAACCCATTCGTGACAAACCGAAGTCTGTCAGTTTAATATGGCCGTTGCTGTCGATTAACAGGTTATCCGGCTTTAGATCATGGTGAATGATACCGCTTAAATGCATATCATCTACTCCTATTATGACCTCGCTAATATATTGTTTAGCCCACTTGTCGGGTAAGTTCCCCATCATCTTTATAAGAGTTGCAAGATCCCCACCACTTAAGTACTCCATAACTAAAAACAAGTACTCTTTATTTTGAAAGGTAGCGTACAATTTTGCAACATAAGGTTTTTCGCTTTGAACCATCATTATAACACGCTCAGATTTTACATTAGTGACCTGGTTTTTAGCAATCATGTCAGACTTTCTGAGCACCTTAATTGCAAAGTATTCGCCTGTGATCCTCTTGTACGCCAGATACACACTTCCATAAGCCCCTTTACTGATTGGTTTTATAATATCATAATCTTTGATGGAGGGTGTTGACGATTTGCTTTGATTAGTGGCAAGAAGTAAAGGAGATAAAGGTGGTTTCGGTGCACTTCCATACGGAAGATGAACCTCTGGAGATAAGAAATCTGTACCAATCATAAAGGGAGAAGACATAGGGGACTTATCTGGGTTCTTTGCAAGACTCTTTCTTTGAACTGAGGACAGGGGTGTATTCATTCCAACTGATGACAACGGAGAGCCTCTCCTCGGGGTAAGATTCATTATAGTAGCCAATTTAGGGAGTGTCCCAAGGCTAATGGAGGCAGCTTTAGGGGTATTTAACTTACCTTCCGCATGTTGCGCAGATGAATTAGCACCTTCTGTAGCAATAGACAGAGAAAAGGCATTATTATTTGGTGGTTCGGCCACCTGCTCCCTAGGAGTTCTTGACCTTGAAAGGGGATGTGATCCAGAATTCGACCGAGAAGTGTACTCCAATGTAGGTATCGTTTCGTGGACAGACTTTAAAGCACCAATATCATCTGATTCCATGAACTCACCTGCTAATATACGGCTTTGAGGTCTTTGCGGGAGAGGGGTAGCAATCCTTGTTGACACAGGGCTAGACGAATCTGAGAAAGCTGTTTGGTGAGGCCTTTCACAAAGTTCGGGAAGCAATCCATCACTCTGGAGATTCACCTTATTAGTTTGTATCTTATCTTTAATTAGCTGTAGAACCTGGCTATCAATTTCATTTTTAATTTTCAAAGAATAGCGCATAGCATTGTCCAATCGAAGGACGGACTCGACCTTTCTTTTGATCAATTCTACCGTATCTTCGGTTAATTGATTAATAGCGGGGTCTGAAATCTCCCATTGAGGATTCCACGATGAGATATGGTCGATATTACTCTTTGAATTAGGCGAAAAGCGGTAACCTGCAGATTGGCCGTTAAAAATGCCGTACGGAGAATCCATCGATTGAGGGTTTAGGTCATATAACTCACTGGTGTTAATATTTATGGCATCCTCACAAAGATCACTGAGCATTTTCAGAGATCTAAAAGGGAAATTAAGCGGTTGTAATGGGGACACGGAAGAGCTTTTGGAAGCACCATCATTACAAGAAGGTGTAATATTAGATGCCGAAAAGCATTGCATATCCTCAGATGGATGAAGAGAGCAGAAAATATCATTATCATCAGTAGTAGTATTATTATGAATATCATGATTGTCGTGGAAAAAATCCGGTTTAGGCAAAGGAATACCCTTGTATTCAGTGATAGCCCCTCCATTCTTAAGGGATTTACTAATATTCTCTATCAATCGTTTTAGTTCCACTAGTTCATCATGGAGTAACTGTACAGTGCTTTCAATCCTGTGTTCGCAAACACACATCTCTGAATGAGTTTCCAACCACCATGCCGGTACCAGTGTTTCGCATACTCTACAAAGCTCACATTTGGGCGCAGGCAAATCTTGCTCATCTAATAGACATAATTCTTCAACTTGCTGCAGATACTGAGAAAACAATTTAGCGCCAAAACCCAGTCTTTTCACAAAATCAGGGGGCAAATTGTGCAGCTCGTCGATTTCATAAGATGGCTTTACAATCCACATAGTATGTGTAGGTATATTTTCATTATCATTATTATGAATTAGAGTGCCCTGCGCTTCTAACTCAATGACATCTTCTGCAGTGGTTTCGTCAGCATCACTAGTGGGTATTTCTGTATGTGTGTCAGTGAGCTGGAGTGTATCCCTCTCTGTCCTATCATCATCCTCATCATTGAAGCCATTGGGGTCAACGCCAGTATCCATCACAGAAGCAGGCCTAAGGGCATCCATATCGTCTAACTTCTTGGGTTGCCTTGTTGCCGTCAAAAATCTGACCCGGTAACTGCGGTCATCCTCGCACATCATAGAGATAGCTTTCTGAAATACCTGTTTGCTCTGTGGACATCCAATTATAATGTCGGAGATAGGCTTTCCTAAAATGTCTGAACATTTCTTTCCAACAACTGATTCCCAGATCTGTGAAACGTAGCGAATATTACCGTCAAGATCCAACTCTAACAGAATCGAAGGGGTTTTTGCTGTTGCTTTCTCCAAATATTGCAGGTACTTCACCGAGTCCAAGGAGGATGAACTGGAAGAATCTTCGGTTACAGTCCCTTGCCTCTGCGGGGTACCCGGGCTCAGCGGCGGCGTCGAGGCATAACGTACCATCTTGCCTTATCTCTCAAAACTCAATAACTATATCTGGAGTATTCCTCGTAAATGGAATGAAGCACAGTCAATAAACAACAGCTTTCACAACATATAAAACACCTTTTCTGTGTACAAACACAAATATCCTCACTTCTCTGAAAAAGGGGGAAGAGGAGTAGAGGGGGGCGATACAAGCACTACGCTAGAACCTGGCTTGAGTATGCTGCTAGGCTGTACGCTTTAAAAACTGTTCCCACGAGTGAATATGGCTTTCCCCGTCTAATACAAATAAAGAACTTGGCTGCTTGTTTGCCTTTTATACTCTCTGTGTTCGTACGTACTGTATGTTGAATTTGTCTAAAGCCTTTTTGGCTCCAGCCATAATAAATATGTTAGCCCTTAAGCCAGAAGTGACCCGCGCTTAGGTCAGTTCTATTTGGCTGTGCGGAACTGTTACTCCGTGAAATTTTTGTCGCACGATCATTTAAACCAAAGCATTTGCGATGAGCAGAACTACGTGCAGAGCAAGTTGTCCGTATGCTGAGGGCGTTACTTGCAAGAAGATCGACTGTGTTACAAACATCTTCCATTCGGTGTGTGCATCCTCTCGTTCGCAATAAATATCTCAATCGCAAGAACACCAAGATTACTTCCCAGTTTAGGATGTCGGCAGTCGAAAACAAAACAGATGCTAACCCTGTAAACAATCCAGCTGCCAAAGGCAGTATTGCAGCCAAACAGGAACTATACAAACCCATCGTCTGGATCGACTGTGAAATGACAGGGCTCGACCACACGTCCGATCGCATCATCGAGGTATGCTGCATCGTGACTGACGGGCACTTAAACATGATTGATGAGGGCTACGAGAGTCTAATCCACTACGGACCGGAAATCATGAATAATATGAATGAATGGTGCATTAAGCAGCACGGCAGCTCGGGATTGACCGCGCGGGTTCTTGCGTCTGAGAAAACACGCGAACAGGTGCAAGATGAACTCTTGGCATACATCAAGAAGCACATTCCAGAGCAGCGGCGGGCGGTCCTAGCGGGCAATAGTGTGCACATGGACAGGCTTTTCATGCTAAGAGAGTTTCCACAAGTGGTTGAACATCTCTTTTACAGGATTATCGATGTGTCTTCTATTATGGAAGTATGCTACAGGCACAATCCTGACCTTACAAAAGTTATGGACAGGAAAAAGGGTACTCACACCGCTAAGAGCGATATCCTCGAGAGCATTGCACAACTCAAGTGGTACCAAGATTATTACTTGAAGTCAGCTGCCGAAACCCGCGATTTTGTTGAATCGAGACTTCAGGAAATTGCAGCGGCCGGCGCAGCCGCTCCGGCTGCATTAACGCCAGTGGCTGCATCAGCTGCGCCTTCGGAAACCGTTGTAGCAGAAGGAGAAACTAAAAAACGTAAGCTAGAATAATATCTTGCATGCTACGCCTTGAGCACACCTTGCGCGCCTCGTCAGTGTACTCTCGTTTCTTACAATTACTTAAGTATATGAATGAATATCACAATAGCTGCGTTCAGACTATCATAACCCTCGAAAAACCACTCAAACTTGCCCCAGACTCGGGAATGATGCAGGGAAGAATGCTTCCAAGATAAGACCCAAGGCGCAAGGCGCCTCTGGTCGAGGCGGTGCCTCGACTATGACGAAAGGAAAAAAAGCAGTAGCCTAAAATAGAGCAGCGCCCCGATTTGGCAACATCACTATGTACGTTGAGGATTGGGGCATGGGGTGTATCTTTTTATGTATCAGATGATATATTATTATATAAAGGTCCAGTAAAGGTATTTTTCCGGGCAGTCAATTTTGATTTACATTATATATAAGTACCAGTGCGTAACGTGAAATTGAAGCTTCCTCCCTTCTAGATAAAACGTCCGCACCTTTAAAGATATAGAGAACGGTACCCATCCCCGAAACCAAGGTGTATAGAGAGAAATGACGGGTCACGCAGCTAATGATATCCCAGCCGACTTCAAGTCAACTCTTCCTCCTCGCAAAAGGGCAAAAACCCAAGAGGAGAAGGAGCAAAGGAGGATCGAGCGTATTCTACGGAATAGAAAGGCCGCTCATCAATCTCGTGAGAAGAAGAGACTGCACCTGATGTATCTTGAGAAGAAGTGCACGTTGTTGGAACGAATTATTTCTAAACTAGATCTTAATAAAATAGCAGAGGCTATGACTGACCCCTCATTGACGAAGGCGGTTTCTGAGTACGAGGCTTTTGTTAAGGAAGGATCAGGGCCTTGCGGTTCGGACATGTCCGAACAGGACTTGGAGAAGTCAGCTAAGAATTCCAGTGAGAGTAGTATGTTTTCGACGAACTCCGCCTTATCTGCAGCCACCACACCGAGTGTGAAGAGCCCTAGCATGTCTGGTACTACGCCTGGGTCTCCCTGCACTACTGTTGGTAGCGATGCTGGCGGCTACGAGCGCCAGAGCCTCTCGGTTTTCGAGGACGCTGCTTCTGCTGCGAAGACGGAGCCGTTGTTTTCTAGTGACTCTTACTCGTATGGTGGTACGACGTACCACCCATCGTATGGAATGCCGGACGAGTCAGATCCAAGGGCCTTGTCTAGTACCAGGACCAATAACAGCGAGTCGTGGAACCTGTTGTTGACACAGTCCCATGATAACTATCCAGTTGGCGACGGTAACTCATACAGAGATGATGTTATTGAGGCTCTCGAGATGACCGATAGTTCAGTGGAGCTTGACCATTGGCGCAATCCAGCAGAGGTTGTCCAGTGGGAGGGAGAAAACTAAATTAAGGCGCAATGCATTAGTGTGAAGATGAAGATAATTTAACATTTTACTTGGGGAGGAAGCTTCTAGAAAATAGTTACATTAGATTACACTTCATTTTTTGAGTGCGTGGGGATGGGTCCGCACACGTGTTGATGCCTGCCTTTTTTGCATTATAGTTTCTTCCTTTCCTGCCCGAAGCGCAGTCGAGCTTGTTGCCACTAGAGCTAGAGGATTTTATTTCGATGGACTAAGGGGGCCACGCAATTATGGGTGCTGCCATGGCAGCAATTTTGTCTGGTTCGCAGAAACCCAAACCACATAAATCTAAATACAACTGTGGAGTGTTGCTCTATTGCACACCTGTTGAACTATTTTATTCTACCAACCAAAATAATGAACTCCTACAAGCGTGGTCACGCTACTAAGCATTTGTGCTTACTTTTGGTTTGGTGTCTAGTACTGGTTACTGCTAGCATTCTGTTAGGTTAATATCTTGCACATTTGGGAAAGCTATCTCTGTTTGAGTGCCGGTACCACAAGGGTGTCGAGCCAACCTATGGCGCGCTATTTCGGCTGCGACTTTGGGGCTTGACCCTTTGCTTCTCCACAACTCTAGCTCCTCCCTCTGGAAGTCTGCTTTTTTAGTAGCCCTGTGGCGTTCTACATGAGGTTACAAATCACGCCTTCTGAATGTGCGCTAACTACGTCATTCTGTATATTAGTTTTCTGTTGAGCCTTCGTAGGCCTTGTTTCATGAACATTTATCGTACTGTTATATACCATTTTTATATGTATCTTTCAATTTACATCAGGTGCTTTTCGTCTATTTTCGATCTGTCCAATATCTCGATACTGTGGTTCTGAGTTTCGCGCACGTGACATTATGGACGGTGTTTTATTTTCGTTAAGACCCACACATATTTGACTCCTTTTTCCAGAGTCAAGTTACTTGAAGAGCGGGATGGCGTATTAGGAAGACCTCCTTAACTTTAACGTGCTCTATTAGTTAGCATTTGAAAGATGACTCTTGTCAAAAGAACTTCTATGAGCATATATATAGGCCAATCATCCTACTAAGCACATTGACGTTCCTCAAATCGTGTATTTTCCAACCTCGTGCTTTATCAGCAGCTCTTATATACATATAAAGCACATCCGTGAGAAAAGATGCCTTACACACTATCCGATTCACACAAACAATTGATCTCCTCTCATTTGGGCGAGTCCGACCCAGAAGTCGAACAGATTATCAAGGATGAGATTGACAGACAGAAGCACTCTCTTGTTCTAATTGCATCGGAGAACTTTACGTCTACCGCTGTTTTCGACGCGTTGGGAACCCCCATGTCAAACAAGTATTCTGAAGGGTATCCTGGTGCTCGTTATTATGGTGGCAACGAGCATATTGATCGTATGGAACTATTGTGCCAAAAGAGAGCGCTGGAGGCTTTTCACGTAACCCCTGACAAGTGGGGAGTGAATGTTCAGTCGTTGTCTGGGTCTCCTGCTAACCTACAGGTGTACCAAGCTCTGATGAAGCCACATGAAAGACTAATGGGCCTGTTTTTGCCAGATGGTGGCCACCTGTCTCATGGTTATCAAACTGAGACCAGAAAGATCTCTGCAGTTTCTACCTATTTCGAGTCTTTCCCATACAGGGTGGACCCAACGACTGGTATTATCGATTATGATGCCTTGGAGAAAAACGCAATTCTATACAGACCAAAGATTTTGGTGGCTGGTACCTCCGCCTACTGTAGATTGATTGACTACAAGAGAATGAGAGAGATTGCTGACAAGGCTGGTGCTTACTTGATGGTCGACATGGCGCATATTTCGGGTTTGATTGCTGCCGGTGTAATCCCATCTCCATTCGAATATGCCGACATTGTGACCACCACTACCCATAAGTCTTTGAGGGGACCTAGGGGCGCTATGATCTTCTTCAGGAGAGGTGTAAGATCTATAAACCAAAAGACAGGCGAGGAGGTCTTCTATGACCTGGAGGGACCTATTAACTTTTCCGTTTTCCCTGGCCACCAAGGTGGTCCACACAACCATACTATCTCGGCTTTGGCCACTGCATTGAAGCAAGCGGCTACCCCAGAGTTCAGAGAATATCAAGAGCAAGTGCTAAAGAATGCTAAGACCCTAGAAGAGGAATTCAAGAAGCTTGGATACCGCCTTGTTTCAGATGGAACTGACTCTCATATGGTCCTAGTATCATTGAGGGAGAAGGGTGTAGACGGCGCGCGGGTGGAGTATGTCTGTGAGAAGCTCAACATTGCTCTAAATAAAAACTCTATTCCCGGAGATCGCTCTGCTCTTGTTCCGGGCGGTGTCCGCATCGGTGCACCTGCAATGACAACGAGAGGCATGGGCGAGGAAGACTTCGCACGCATAGTCTATTACATCAACCAAGCCGTTGAATTTGCCCACAAAACCCAACAATCTCTCCCCAAGGAGGCGAACAGGCTCAAAGATTTCAAAGCAAAGGTGGACGAGCAGCATGCCGCGCTTGAACCAATCATGCACGAAATATATGAATGGACCGGTACATACCCTCTACCAGTCTAGTTGGTAGACTGGTTTGTTTATAATGCCAGTTGACTAGTACCTACTGGCGGCTGGCACCGCCATTCCACTGTCCCTATTGCCGTTATGTGTACTATAACAAACCGTTAAGTACCATTTTATATCTTATCACATGCAAGGCGAACGGATGTATATAAACTTTCTGACACATTTTTTTAAAGTATAGCTCTCCTATTCCCGGCGTTGACAGTGCAATGCAGCCAACGGGGCAAAAACATAGTTGCTACACTCTGCGTTTTACATATGCAGTATCAAATGTACCTTACCGTTGAGTGACCGCCATTCATATCTTTGTTGCCCTCAAGTTTCATAGGTGCATGCTATTTTTTGTCGAAACACATATAGGCCCATCAATTTATCAGCCAAGACAGTTTCTTTGCTTTGACACAATGCAGATCATGTTCTTGAGTATGCTTCCATGCGAGTTTGAGATACAGCCTGAAAGGTGCCTTATCTGTATGATCGTATTCGGGGGGCGTTCTCCGCGCCAGATATTTGTATCTATTGCAGAATACCTCCAAGATAGGTAAACGGTAAATAAGGGAAGCCTCTACTTCTACATGTATCGTCGTGAATCTAATTATTCTTTTTACCTGTCTTCCATACAAAGATGACCATAGGCAGATGTCTGGGACGTTTTCTATACGTAAATGCCCTCGAGAGCAACGAACAAGAAAGCTGCTATTCATCAAGATACAGCACTTGCATTGTTTTTACGTAGAAGCATGTGTCATTACTGATAAAGGTGGTTGCTAGGACCGAGTACCAACCATTGTTCTTGCATTGAGGGAATTTTTTAAGCACACCCTGATTGTGAAGGTGAGTTGGGGCGGCGTACGGAATGGGAATAGAAGGTGCTCGGTGAAAGGGATCCGACGTGACATTGTGTTGCGGAGTAGGGACGGCGCAGAGTCTTAAAAGGAGAAGAGTAGGACTTCCAAGCAGCTCTCTATCGCACGGTCGTATAAGACTAACTGTATATCTCACAAAAGGGTCTGTCTTTTACGTATGTCGCCTCCAGACCATAAAGATCTCCGTCCTGCAATACCAGCAAGCTTTAAAGCAGCAATATTTATCATTAAACTGGCAGTGTCCTTCTCTCTATATACATAACAGGTTTGTTAATGTATGAGTTGTGAGTGTCTAGTACATACAACTATAACTCAATACACAGATTTAGAAGGACGTAAAGTAGGTTACTTTATATGTGACCTTATATGCTATATTATACAGTACAAAGGCTGACATAACAGGATAGTTGAAGAGACTAAAGATATTTCTAGGTATGAACAGTGATAATTCACTTTTAAATAAACACAGGATGGATGGTACTCCTAGGCTCGCCTCGGGTGGGCTTACGGAGCAGGTTAATACCATCAGACTTCCGCCACTAACGAGTAATTACGTACAGCATCAGCAAGAGCCGGGCCCTCAGGATCTGCCTGTAGTGACTACTATGCCGTATACAGTTGGACCAGCGCCAAAGTTTGAGCCTGGCGCAATGACCCCAAAACCTTTAGTTACAAATGAACTAATAACATCATATAAGCGTGGTTCTGATGAAGATTACAACTCCGTTACATTTCCCAGAGGCAGCTATAGGTTGCCTAAATTTTCTAGGACTACATGGAAGCCACATGAGGATATATCATTACTGCGTATTTTATTGAATCGCAAGCACCAGTTAACCAACCCACAATATTTTTCAAGCCCACGTAGCAAGTTCTGGCAATGGATAAGTGATCAACTTTATCGAGAGTACCGGATCTCTCGAAACACAAGGCAGTGTAGAGATCGATTTAACCTGCTTTACAAAAAAACTAGCAAGAGATTTGCGACTCAGCTACATCCACCACCTCAGGGTGAGCTTGAGCAGCTCCTAAAAATGCTTCTAGAATCATTTGATTTTAATCCGGAGGGAAATATAATTTTACGAGAAGCTCAGATATTACCCATCCAGACATCGGTCACCCCCACAAGTGCATTATCATCACAAGGACAGTCTACTCAAGAGCAGATGAGTGATAGAACACCATCAAAGGAACAGGAATTATCGGAACAGACACCGAAGAGTATGGACAATCCCGCAGATTCATCAGAAGGTCAGTTGTTAATACTAATTCATAATCTAAGAATGGAGGTGGCTGCACTGCGGAACGATGTTAAACAATTGAAAGAATTACTTACGCAAAATACATCAGATTTTACTCGTTCAGCTTCTAGTCAATAAATCAGGCGCTTCATATATACCATTAAAAATAAACTACACATGGTTGTGAAATAGCTTAATAAATATGATCTTATTCACTACTAGATGTATAGTCAAACGAAAAAGAGAAGTATATTAATTAATTTTGCGGAAAAAGTTTCCCTTGTATGTAATCACCCACTCATCAAGGTTACCGACGTCTGCGTCGCTGAATATTAAGTAGTAATACTTCAGCGTCTTGCTAAACCACTCAGGGGGTAGGTAGTCTTCTCTGACACGTTCAAAGATATCCTCGAAGGCACTCGGCAGAATCTGTTTATGTCCCTTCGCACCAGTGCTCGTTATAATCGCCATCAACAATTTCCATTGTTCCCACGCAATATCCCTCCATTTGGGGTCACCAGTAAGTCTGTAATAATAGTATATGCTTTGTATCAAGTCGCTATCAAGAGAAGTGCTTGCATCCCAGCCATTGATATAGAGTGGTCGCTTAGGGTCCCAATTATGCAAATCGAGCTCCATCTCCGGTCCGAGATTATGAAAACTATAATCAGCTGTTATAGTAGAATCTTTAAGGGGGGCATTTGATGTCTCTTCATCAATACCGTGTATTGCTTTCACTCCATCTACAATATCTGCCACATCATTTTTCTTTTCGCTTGCATGGTAAAAGCCCTCAGCAAGCTTTCTCTCCTTGACGGTATCATCGAAAATGCAATTGTCTTCATCACAATGATCAACATAAACTCGCGCCGGTAAGAAACCAAGTTCATTAGACAATCTAATACATCCATTCATTATTCGATCAGCCGCCTGCTTGTATTTGTAAGAAGAACTAGGATATAACTTGGACGAATATGCTAAAAGGCCTGGGAGCGAACAGGCCTTCGCCATCATATCGCAAGTTCTCATGACTTTTACATGCTCTGAATTAGATAAGGTATCCCTATGCAACCATGTGTACAATGAACTAACAAACTCGAGGTCATCAGCAAGTGGATCGAGTTTACTAGGCGTTGGAAGTAAAGGCTTGTAAAGCATAAATTTTATCACAGCATCCATAGCGCTTTCGAACATAGCTGAAAAGTCTGGAAGGTCATCTGCGTCAGGAAGCAGCTGCATGAGCTCAAAAATACTTGTGTACCACCCACCCAACTCTGACCAAGAGTAGTATTCTACACCATCATCCATCACACAAGTCCTGTGAAACCTATCTTTGAGTGTCTCTTTGCGAGACTTACGATTGTTGCGGGCATTGCCATTATTTAGCTCTGTTGCAGGACAAACAATCGCAGGGGATTTAAATTTTTTGAATGGCAAGCAGTTGACGTATTGCTCCTTGTGTATAGACTTCATGCCTACCTGGGCATCAGTATCGCCTAGTCTCCGAGGCTTACATCCACTTCCGTCTACGAAGCTGCTCAGTAGTCCTGAAAGATCGAATTGATCAGACGAATCCTCAGCCATAGCGTACATGTGATAGACGGCATTGAAGTACTTGGGATCTTTCGTTATCTGCGACAGTCGCGTAAACTCAGTACTGACGCCTGCAAGCGCCGCTACGTCACATCTTCTGTAAGGATAGCGGTTTGACAGCTGACTACCTACATCAAAAGGACACAGAGGAACCCCAGAAGGGGTATCAAATGCATGCATAATCATATCAGCAAGCTCCACAGCCCTCTCCAACAACACAGGCTCTCCCAGTAGCTCGTATGACGAGATTAAAGCCCCTAGGACAGGATCTGTTGTGGCGTTCCATCTCGCCGGCAGGTTTTCCAAACTAAAACTAAAATTGTTCAGAAACTCAATAATACCATCCCTTTCCTTCGTAGCCCCCATTAAGTGAAGGGTGTCCAAGGACAATATCATTGTCGTCGCCATATGTGTTGCATCGCCAGCTGAGCGCGACGAGGGGCGTACAAAATCGTGCCCCCAAGCAACTCGCTTATAGAGATCCCAACTTTTCAAAAATACCCCTTTAACCTCACCTAATCTTTCCTCGTCAGCCAGCAGCAATTTTTTTTCCGCTTGCATCTCCGCCCGTGGGTTCGTTGTATATTTCGTAGAACCTGTCCCTACCCTTGGCAGAAGATCCCAATATTTTAATTGCTTCTGCATTATGCGAGCCTGGCTCGCAGTCTGTTGTTCCAGAGCCTCGCCTTCCTCCCAGGTATCTAGCAATAGAGGAAAATACCGATTCTTCTCTATCAGTGTATCTAAGTCTTTCAATTCGTCCATCCCAGGCTGCTTCGGAAGAGCAATTGAATCCTTATTCTTACTGATATGAGGCAAGAGCTCTGAATCCGCGTGTGCGTTAAGCATATCCAATTCATTTTGGAACATGTAATAAAATAGTAGTGAAGCTGTAATAAATAGAAGAAACACCGCCCTCACCTTACGTTGTACCCATAATAATGTTCGTAAAATAAGGTGGAACCATATCCACATGGCACAATTACCAATGTAAGTCCCTCAACAATTGATAGCTCTGAGGATGCCTTCCAGCCTCAACGGGGTGGCAATTCAGAAAGATCTATTGCAAACATAATTTTCCAATGAGATAGAGGATTGGGAACACCCTGTCCGAATTGCCCGGGTGTCTGTCTCTGTCCGAGGTATCACGTGATCGTTTGTACGCTCTGTGTCTTTCCTGCTGGCCTCTCTGCCTAGAGCTTGGATCACACTAAGCGCTGAAGGGTATAACAACAAGTGGAAAGCATTAGTAAACCAGTACCAATACTCAACCCCGAGGATCGTTGTGAAAGCAACGAGTTAACGGGCAGCAAGAACCAAGGACATTAGAAGAGCAGTTAGCGAAAGGACATGAGCAAAAGATCTCCGAACACCCCCATTGCGGGACACCAAAAGAAGCTTAAAACATCAGTAAGCAGTATGAGAAATCAAGACCAACAGGGGCCTGCTGGGGATAAATTCAGGCGGCAGCTTTTGGTGGTTCAAATAGAATTAGACCGAGTACGGAAACTTAACAAGTTTTTGGAATGGGAAAGGAGCATGCAGACATAGCAGTGTTTTTTGGGGTTTGTGTTTCTGGCTAATATGTTGAGGGAAGGGTAGGAGCATTATGTATGTACTGTATATACACCTGCAGTCTATTTAGCAGTCAAATACAGATCAATATAATTGTATACATAATTAAGTATCCATATTCTAGAAGGCTTCTGAGAGGGTATCTAGGACAGCTAGAACGTCTGCGGCAGAGCTTCGTTTGTCCGTGTCAAAGATGATCATACCTAAGAGCATTTTGGCAAAGTCTTCGTATTTTGAAACCTCATGAATACGAGGGAACATAATGTCAAGACGTTTGAGCTGCTCCTCCCACGGCTTTTCAAAAAGGTAGTTGCCGTCGCCTTGCGTTCCAAACATGCCAACGAAGCCGCTGCTACCATATTTTACAACCTGCGGCCATTGTACTTCAGATGGGATCCCCAAATGCTGAAAAATGGACATTATGGCGCGGATATCCGTCCCTGCATCCAGCTCTTCACTGCCGTCCACAACAAAGGCTGGTATGTTGTCCTTTGTCGTTATTTCATCTTGCATTAACTGTGATATAAGCACAGCTAGTGACCACACATCAACTGCGGCCCCGTAGTTTCGAACGCTGAACATCAGCTCGGGTGCCTTGTAGATAGATGTGGAAACATCATGAATCTTGCTTTCAGCGGTTTCTTTGTATTTGGTTGGAACAGTCTTTGAAGTGTCGAAGGAAATCCCAAAGTCAATTAGGTATACATGCCCAGTCAGAGGATCTATCAGAAAGTTTTGCGGTTTAATATCCCTGTGGATTATACCCAGAGAGTGGATATACGCAATTGCATCTGCACACTGCCGTACGATATGCAGCGTACGTTTCATAGATAGCTTATTTTTGCGCTTAACAACAGGAGAGGTGCTATCTGACCCCGTATTAGACAGCTTGAACAAAGAATCCAGATACGCGCTCGGCGGCGTCCGATAATGACTTTTCATGAACTGGAATAGATCTCCAGCCACATATGGCATCGATATCTCGAGTACTCCCATTCGCAATTGGGAAGAAAGAACAGGGATAATGTGGGGATGATTGCACTTCAGAAGCATCCGAAGCTCACTTTCCACATCGTGAGGAGCATTCTGCTCTTCTATCTTGACCGACTTTACAACAACATTATCGTCCGCCTTTTGGATCCTTGAGTATCTAGTAGTACAAATAACCTGTGAAGAGTTTTGGTTAGACATTTTAAATTGGCAGACCGTATGACTTGTGTATTATCCGCGAGATAAGCGGTCCTTCCAGTATAGTTGCCAGTGTGGCCGCCAGTACGAGGTAAGCGCTAAGTTGTTTTTCCTAGTGAGTAACCCTGTAGAGGAGAAACAAGCGAGACGTGTCGCAGATACGGTAAATACGATACGACGATAGTAAAGTACAACAGTATACTAGCTGATTGCTAAAGAAAGCTTACAGAAGACTAACAGAAAGCAATTTGCTATATACTTAGAATAACGCTACTTTCGCTTATGTGCGAGGGAACGTAAGTCCCAAAAGAGTATTGGAGTCGCGGTAACGTTTGTATAGGGAAAAAGAGCGCTTTTCTTTCTTTGGCTGGTACTTAGCCGCCTAAAATAGCACACTGCAATAGATCTTACTACAGTGCCAGAAAGTACACAAATACATAACTACATGCTCTAACTGTTAAGTACTCGTATCTAATAATGCCTACGCTCCAGAGCTGAGACTTCTGCTTAGTGCTAGCTGCTTTGTACTATCATTGGAGGGTCCCAGCACAAAGCTCAATAAGCGCAAAACTAAGCCACCCAGTGATTGTCCGGGTAACAAATATCGAAAGGTGCGACTATGATGTTACCCGGTGTGGTGTATTGTTTGTCTCGGGGCCCCCTGGTAATTAGCAATCCGGTCAATTTAAGATAAAAGAGCAGTTGTCAAGTATCCGGTGTTGAAACGCCACACACATAGCCTTTTGATCTGGCAAGGTTATAGTTGGAAAGACACTAGAGAAGTAATAATGAAGAGTGTTTTAGCCTACGTCTTTGTAGCTCTTCAGTTGTTGGCTATCGGTGAAAGTAAAAACATTGTGAATCCTCACCGTATATCTATGACCTCGAATGAGAAAGATTTGCTGAGCAGAAGGAAGTTTGAGCTAGGTAGAGGACTTCCTTTGGACTTGGACGATAAAGTAATCGAAGATATGGTTGAAAGAGCGTCCAAAAACGCTCAGTTCGGCCAGAAGGTAGTTGGGGTGGATGGAAATGGTGCAGCAGGTATGCCGTCGTCTAACCAACTGGGAGCCAACCTGGACACAACAATCCAGACGCTCCAGGAGGTAAGTGTATTTTCTTCGCTTGTGCGGGATGTTAAGAGCTTAGAGTCGGAGCTATCGTCTGAGACCTCAAACGTTGTTATTTTTGCGCCCAGTGACTCGGCTTTGAATAACGTTGACCAGAAGCCTTGGCAGCATCCTATTAATGTCTTAGACCTGCAGGAGAGCGGTGCGTCGGAGCAAGAGATAGATGAAGCTATTAATGACAATGTTTCTAGGTTTGTCTTGTCTCATGTTGTATCCGGTTCTGACTTTAGTTCAGTAGGGAACGCGGAGGTGTTGTTGAAGAGTGATTACGCTACGCAAAAGTCGGCCCCAGGCGACATCTTGTTGAAGAAAGACGGCGATTCCTACTATGTCGCGCCAGCAAGCTCGCACAATTATGTTCGCGCTCGTTCTTTAAGTTCAGCAGTGAACGGGGTTGTTTTTGTGATTGACGGTGTATTGGCGGAATAGATAGGGGGATGGTTGAATATGTAGTTCTACATGAATTTCACCCGAGCCTTGTGGCAGCGGGCTCGTTTTTATTGCTATGACTGAACGGTTCTTTTTCCGATCACTACACATACCGGTATTCTTTCTTCTTCCAGGATGGTGTTCTACTTAGTAGTAGGTAACATCTCATTCGCCTACGAACCACTTAGTTGGTTCGACTTAGGTGCATACTGAATCTATAGAATTCAACATATAAAAGGAAGAGTGCGATAAAACAGTAAGACAGATTACCCATAAATATTTTATTCACCCGAAGTTATTAGAAGAACATTTAAGGCCAGTGTAAGGTACACATATAATGCCAAGTGCGTATCCGGTAGTCAATTATTCATCTTCTGATTGTTCAGAATCACTTTCATCTTCGTCCTCAGATGAAGAGGACGATAAATCACCTGCCAATTTCTCATTACTTTGTAACGCAATGTCCACACAGTAATTAATAAGCTTGCCCCTAACTTCGAGATCTAAAACACTACCAGCGTCAGATCCAAACCATACTCTTAACTTACTGGCGAGTTCCTCGAGAATACACAGGGTGCTGTCACTTTGAAATTGCTTTTCGTTCTGTACTAAACAGCGCAAAACCAAGTACACCGCAGTTGCTCCAACCAATGAACAGTCTTTGACGTTTAGATACGAAAGAGGCATCTTGCTAACATAATTCAAGAGTTGGTGATAACTTTCAGAAGCAAGTAATTGCCTTATGACAACTGAATAGAGGACGAACAGTTGGTCCTTGTTGACATTCTCCATGGAGATGTCCTCATCAAGTTTCATAAGGGTTAGTAGTTCTTTTGCAGCAGATTCTGAGCTATCGAACAAGGCATTAAGCACAATAAAGCTTTCTCGGGCGAGCTCTAGCGTCTTATCTTGCTTTAGCTCGTGATCATAAATATTCTTCACTATGGAGTCCAAGTCTGTTTGCGGTTCCTCCATGAGTTCCTGCATCAGGAGGGTAGTAATAAATATTGTGTTTGACGCAACTATGGAATCGTTCACCACAGCAATAAAGTCTCTTAAGGAATATGCTAAGTTTCCTGACTTACGTAGTTTTTGGAGAATTTCGTCACTCTCCAATGTTTTTTCAATGTCAGCATGCATGATATTGGTTATCATTTCCCATTCCAGGCCATAGTAATGACCTTTCTTAGGTGCCAAGGCATTTGCTGCTTCCACACGTTTGACTAGTTTGGCCCACGTGGATGCAGCATAGCGGTCACAGATGAAACTCCACATGTTTGAAGATGAAGAATACATCTTTAAGATAAAGCACTTCGCAATCTCAGATTCCACGCGCTCAATGGTATTTTCCGGATACTTCAAACGACTAATAAAGAGACACTTCTTTAGTGAAGACCACAAGCCAGTGGGTGTACCAAAGACTAGGGTATCGGAATACTGAACAAGTTTACCTAAAGCAGAACTGTCCTCTTGCTGCTTTTCATTCCTTTGGGGTAAACTTCTGACAAACACTGCCATCACAAAGCGAAAGACAGCAAATAAGAACAACAGCAACCGCATTAAGGATAAAATTGAAGATCCAAAGTTCACCGGCACGCCATGAGAATTAGAAAAAGTTAAGCTGTTCGTTGCGGGAGAATATTGAAAGACTGGCATAGCGAAAAGCCCTCTGGCATTACCAAAGTCGTCATTTTCGCCAAAGCAGGTGGCACCCATGGTCAAAGCAAGTCCACCAAGAAGGATCTTGCTGCTCAAATCTGTCGAGCCGTACCCATGAGGATATGCCTGAGCAAAATTTGCAGGAGATGTCACTGCTGAAGACCCACTGCTTAAGTCTGCCGAATGTTGGGTGGAAACATTTGTAGAAGCAGCAAACGAGATGGCATGGGAAGCCTGGCGAACACTATCTGGGGTTGAAAACCCGTTGTTTTGCTTTAGCTGCAAGTTCTCCATCCGATAAACTTCGCACTTATTCTCCAAATGCTTGATGTATTCTATGGTCTTGATTAAAATGGATGCCTTGTTCAACTTCCGCGCGGGCTCTAACCCATCAAGTTTAGAATGGTCCTCATCTGTCACCGGAAGACCTTCTTCACGTTTTGCCGCTACACTCAAAGCAGGCACTATCTCCCGAAGTTGAAGTATCTTATCATTGATGTTAGTACGGTACTTCTTTTCAATAATATTGTGCGACATCCTCTCCCGTTTAGGTTTTGAAACCTTCCCAACGCTATGTCCAAGCGCTGATGCTACACCATTTGTATCAACCGATCCTGCATCGGCAACACTACTGTCCTTACTAGAGTTATCGAGGACAGGCAACAAGCCTTTACCTCTCTTGCTGATATCTGTCTCCATTTTTACCATTCCAGCAAGCGTGCTACTGCTGGCACGCGCTCTGGCCTCTGCGTCCTTCATGTCAACAAAATTGCCAAATCCTGTGCTATCTAAACCACCCACCGAGCCCACACCGAATCCTATCTGTGATTGTAACGACTCTGGTGTCAAACTAACTGGGCCTGCTGCCCCCCTTGTAGAAAATGGCATATCCAATCCGCCATTCGGCGGAGTGTTAAATAAGTCGTAAGCATCTGTATCACTCTCCTCAGAATTTAGTGAAGCTAGAAACAATTCTGCTTCACATAACGTTCCATTCATGTGTGCAGCTGCCGACATGACCTGTTCTAATTGCTTATAGCTTATAGCTTATTTGTTGGTATTTCCTTGTTAATTTTCTTGATACCGTCCAGCTCCTATTACAGCTTGATTAGATCCTTGTGTTTGATTTTACCAATTCTGCTCGAGAGCGGAAGAACTTTAAGTATATTTACATATAATATGATACTAGTTGTTAACCGCTACTGTACTGAAGCGGTATACTTGCTCCTGTCTATCTACCGACTATACGTGGACTCACTAGAGTGCTAGAAGATGGGTACGAAAAATGGTGTGATTTTGTTTCTTTTGTTTTCGGCTAAAACCGTTACCCGGTGATTACATAAGCATCAAACAATTATCAATTACATCCACGTGATATACAAAGCACGTGCACAGCACGTGACAAGCGGTGTTAGCACGTGATTTATATTAGTGCATGTGCTAACATTTCTGATTACATGACAAAGAAGGTGCCATAAAGTGACTCAACGTGCTGCAAGGCTACAACGCTACTAATAGGGCATTCACCAAGCTTATCATGTGCTACTCGAAGGCATTCTCGGAGGCTATCTCGGAAACGTGAAATAATTTGGATATAATTAATATAAATATATATATATACATGTATATCAGATGTTTCGTTTTTTAGTCGTAAGTTGTTGCAAGTATATTTGAAAGAGTAATTGTTTGAAAGACTCGGAGAGAAGAGTAACTGTAGGTAAAGGAAGAGCAAGTACATCTTTTTAAAAGGTTTAATCAATATGTCGGATGCTGCAGATGGCCTGAAAGACGCCAAGAATTCTCCAAAAAGTGAGGACGTAAGGACAGTGCGTCATATAGTGTATGACGCCGAGGCAAGGAAGCTTCGCACATTGGAGCGGGGGAAAAGTCGGTGGACGCATATATTGACCATAGTTGCCAGTGGCTTCGCACTAATTTCCGATGGGTATCAAAATAATGTAATGTCTATGTTGAATACAGTGTTTGGGACGATTTATGGAGATAAGAAGTATTCGTCGCAAGTCTCTACCCGCGTTTCTAACGCGTCGCTAGTAGGCACAATCATTGGACAGATTTCGATTGGTATTGCTTGTGATTACATGGGGAGAAAGTGGGCTATCTTAGTGGCGACTATCATCCTTGTCTTAGGGTCTCTTATGTGCGCGGTTTCCTACGGCAAGACTGCAGAGGCTATGTTCTGGATGCTCACAGTTATGCGGGGGCTCGTTGGAGTGGGTATTGGCGCAGAGTACCCATCATCCTCTGTGTCAGCCAACGAGGCAGCAAATGAGTGCTCTGAACGTAGACGGGGCGGTATCATGGTTCTCGTGACCAATCTTCCTCTTTCATTAGGGGGGCCGTTTGCTACCTTGATCTTCATTGTTGTTTACAGCATATTCGGGACTTCGAAACTCGGCAAAGTTTGGAGAATAATGTTTGCCCTAGGATGTATATGGCCATTATCAGTTTTCTACTTCCGGTGGAGAATGGCATCCAATGAGCTTTTTGAACGGGGGCGGATGAAGAATAGGGTGCCATTCTGGTTGGTGACCAAGTATTGCTGGCGTAATATGATTGGAACGTGTGGAGCCTGGTTCATGTATGACTTTGTTACCTTCCCTAATGGCATCTTCTCAGCAACTATTATCCAATCCGTAATTAAAAACAAATCTAACTTGAAAGAGGTCGCCGCCTGGAACCTTCTTCTTGGTATTATTGCAATCCCGGGTGTGCTGCTTGGCGCCTTTCTATGTGATCGCATTGGTAGAAAATACACCCTTATGTTTGGATTCACAGGTTATATTGTGTTTGGGCTAATCATCGGTTGTGCTTATGACCAATTACAGAATTATACTCTATTATTTATTGTGTTTTATGCCCTAATGCAGAGCTTGGCAAATGCGGGACCTGGTGATATGTTGGGTGTTGTTAGTTCTGAAAGCTTTCCGACAGCTGTGAGGGGCACATGCTACGGGTTCAGCGCCGCAATAGGCAAGGCAGGTGCAGTAGCTGGTACGGAATCGTTCAAACCTATTAGAGACAAGTATGGTCCCCGGTGGACATTCATCGTTGCTGCTGCGTGTGGTTTGTTAGGTATACTCATAGCATGGCTTTTTGTCCCTCATTTGAAGGAAAAAGACTTGATGGAGAATGATGTTAAGTTTTACAATTACTTGCTTGACAATGGCTGGGATGGTAGTGTTCGGTATACCAAGTTCAATGAGGATAGCGTCGAAGAGGACCAATTGGTAGCTTCAGATGATATCTCTAAAGAAAATGCATACGAAGAAATGGAAGAGATGATACCAAGACCCACTAACTAGACGAGAAGTCACTATTCATGCTTGCTTATTTATAATATCTAATGTTGCAAAAAAAAGTAGGTATGACTGTGGAAGTAATTATGTAATTAATGTATGCCCCTAATGGATCAAGCATTATATAGAAAATCTGTGAGTGATAATTGCCTTGTACCTGACGTTGGAGTTTTTGACTTGTCTTGGCTGTGGGCACCGCTAATGCTACGCACTCTACGTGCTGTTGATTTCTCTTTAGGTAGTTCTTTTTGTGTTAGTGACGCCCCACACTTAGATTTTGCGCCAACCATCCTTTTGTTAAGGGTAGGGGTAATATTACGTTTGGGGGTTGGTACAGGGCAATTCACATCTCTTTCCCCTAAAGGTACTCTTGTGCGATTCATCAGTTCCGTTCCTGATTTGTACTTAAATTTAGCAATAAGTTCTTTATTGAAATACAATTTCGTACCGAGTACTGCTGTGGCTTTAGCAGAGGCGGCAACAGCTTCTTCAAGTTCTTCCAATATTTCACAGGTTTCATCAACAGTAGTATTCTCATCTGTTGAAATATTCTCATCTGTAGCAAGTTGTTCTTTCAGTTTGGCAGTTTGCTCTATCGAATCCTTCTTCCTAGGTAGCGGAACATATGGACCCAAAGATCTATTGGTCTGTTTTTCATCATTGGGGTTTTGTTGTTCAATATTGCAAATTTCCTCGAGGTCATCAAGCACTTCGGTGGTATTTCTTTCATCTTTGCTATCTTCATCGGTGTTATTATCTGTTGGTGGAGGCGATACACTGGCACGTTTAAGAAAAAAGTGACTTTGTGTCTCACCTGTGTTAGTATTAATTTCGGTGAGCTTCCGTTTCAGTACAATGCGATCTAGTCTATTGAGTATGTCAGACTTGTCAGTCGGCATTTTCAAGAGAGTTTTATGCGTTTCATTCTTTGCAGGAGCCGCGACTTCCTTGATACAAGGTGGATCGATGCTTGGTCTTGGGGTAATAGGAAGCCTCTCCAAAATACTGCCTTGAGTTCTAGAGCCCTTTTGCAATTGTTTTTCTCTGTTTACCAAAACTGAATGATGATCATTGGGATGTAATTTACCGGTTGCAATTCTTGTATGTACTTCATGGTCAATCATATTGTCATCAGGAATTATACATTTCTCGCCCGTATATCTATGAATTGCCCTCCCAATACATTCATAGACCTCAATGTTGTCACGCATGCCGAGAGGGATGTCATTAAGCGTCACCAACTTTCTTTTAACAGGACAGTAGACCCGTTGGAATTGGAAAGCCAAATCTGCAAATTTGTACTCTTGCAAGAACTCCGCTGGAATGCTCCACTTTCCATCTCTGCGTATGCTCAGTAAGATCTTTTCGATGCTTCGATATTTACGAACCAATTTCATCGCTGTTAGCAAACCCACTTGTGGGATTCCAGAAGTATAATCGCAGCCTGCTAGACATACCATTGTACGCATTTCACTGTCATCTAGTTTGCCCATCGGAAATTTAGCCGGTAAATGATGGAAATCGCTCCTAGATATTTCAATGCATTCGCCAAAGTCGTTTAACTTAGTGATCAACCTCTTACAACCAAATATAAGCAAATCAGAATCCTCGCTGATAACACCTTGAGCAATCCCACACTTCTCTAGATACACCAACTGTGGGTCAGCTTCATACGGGGCGACCACGTACTTAAACCCAGCTACATCACAGTAATCGAGAACTGCCTTTGTCATTTCAGGAGTAATCTCAACACATTTCTGAAAGAATTCGATACTCTTCCGGCGATCACCACTCTCCCATAGTTTTACGGCCTTTTCCTTGTTCTCTTCGCGTTTCTCTCGCCTTTTAAGATCCGTGCCAGACTTCACTTGGATGTTATCCCCATCGAATACAAGGTAAGGTTCAATACCATACTGATTCTGTAGCATATTCAACTTCTTGACAAAAAATTGGACGTACTTATCCGTCGGAAGACCCATGCATAGCTCCATTGCACACGAATGTGCTGAGCGGTGTAACCAAGAATAACCATCTATTGCCAATGTTTGTGAACGATACCTATGTAATGTTACAGGCTGTTGAATGCTCTTAAGCTGAGGTAGCAATCCTGAAATACCCATTGTAAATTGACCTCACTGGTTTAATGTGATATGTTAACAGATTACAATTCCTGTGTCTATCGTGATCTTTTGTGGACACGAAGGAAAAATGTACGCGTCAGCTCTTGAAGCGCGAAAAGATATAATAACGAGATATAAACTAAAAGTATTTAACACTAGCAGGTTCTAGAGGCGAGGGGGTAAAGTATTTAACTCCAGTATAAACTACGCTATCTCTTCTATCGATAGTAAACGATCAGGAAGCTTATATAGCTTAAAGTAGTCGACTTCCTCACCATTAAGAAGACCCTTGGTGCCCGCTGGTGGAAGTAGTAGTCTGCGCCAAAATGGAGCCGAAAGATCACTAGTGAGCCAGAAATCCTGTATATTTTGCTTCCAACCGTAATCTGTGTCTATAGGGAAAGCTGAAGAAAATGGTTGAGAATACTGTCCTCGAGCCTCTTTTCCGAAACCGGAACGTATGACGCTTAGAAGACGATCATAACCCAATACTGAAACAGCTGCATTACAACAATTTCGTTGGTTAGGAATGGTATCTCTGGAATATGCAGGTGTTGGTTGTGATTGAGTATCTTGTGGGGCAAGTTCAGCAGGTGTAGAATTGAAGCTTTCCTCGAAGACTGACATGCCGTGACGCTTGCGTGTCCAGGTATGGAATTCATGATCAGTTGCGCCCTTCAACGATTCAATAAATTGTATAATAATCAAGAATGAAACCCAGATACCCTGCGGCAGAGTCCAGAGCATAATTAAAAAGGCAAATGGATCGTATGTATAACCTCTGCATAGGTCCCCATTTCCTAAAAGTGCGCATTCGGGCTTGTGGTGGAATTTGTCTAAATATTCCAATTCATCAAAATATTCCATAGTAAGGGAGAAAAAGGTTATTATTCCGGCAATAAGCATCATAATAAAGTATAGAAACAGTTTATGGTTCTTGAAACCAATACAGTTGTAGACCCACGGACAGTAATGGTCGTAACGAGCTATGAGAGCATTGGATGATTTTTTGTACTTAGCTCTCAAAGGGATCCTTACCCAGGAACGAATGCAGAAATTATTGGCGTCAAACTTACCAATCTGCAATAGCTCTGCAATAATGTTGCGTACAACTTCAAGATTCGTTTCAGAAGGTATAGATCCTGGATCCGATTGAATTAACTTTTTGAATGAATAACTGACGCCAACTAATAAGCAAAAAAAGAGTAAGTTCCGTAATGGTGCTGCAGAAGCTGTCAATGGGAGATATTTAAGTAACCAAACATAGAATATCCAAAAAATAGTGCCACCCAAAACTCCCGCCAAGAATGGCGTCCTCAAGAGCACGTCGTTCTTTTTCTTTAGAATGTAAGAGGGAAGAACAAAGTTAAACAACAAATAACGTACCAAAAATGCAAAAAGAACCAGGAAGATTAAAACTAGAACGTTAATATGAGAAAAAAGGGAGGCCACAATACCAAGCACAATGCCTGGTGTTAGAAAAGTAAGTGCTTTGGCATGCAGGGGGTTGCTGAAGTGTTTTCGTAAAGGTAGACCATCGTTATTTAGACCGCATTCAAATAATGCTATCTGCAAACTACTCTCAGTCTTCATTTCCTTCGAAATCATAAAGCAGTTTTTACCATCATTGTTTCTTACAAAAAGATCACTCCCATTATCGATTAGTTCCTTCATAATGTTTGCTTGTCCCCTGACAGTTGCCCAGTGTAACGCTGTAAAGCCATTGCTGTCTACCATTCGAACACTGGCGCGAAACCTTAGTAACGCTTGAACTGAAAGGAGATCACCTTGATATGCAGCCCAGTGTAATGCTGTTTTCCCTGTTGGATCAACGCTATCAACGTGCACTTTCTCAGTAAACAGGACATATAGAACCAGCATTATATTGGAAGAAAAGGTGGAAGTGTGTAGGAGATTGAATCCCTGTTTGTCCTTTATGTTTGGGTCAGCATTGTTCGCTAGTAAGCAATGGACAATGTAAACATACCCTGACTTTGATGCCCAATGTAATGGAGTGGCTTCCAAATCACCACCTTTCATATTCACGTCAGCCCCTTGATATATTAAATATTTGACTAGATTTAGGCGATTGTTTACACTGGCCCAATGCAGCCCAGATATTCTTTCTCTCTCATCCCAATCATGTTTTACATTAACCACCCCAGATTCAATCATCTCCTTAACTAATTTAATATCTCCATTTTGGCAAGCAGTATGGTATTTAGTAAGAGTAGGATCCTTGGTGTATGCCTCCTGGTTAGACTGTTCGAGGGGCTTTTCCAACTGGCCCTCCTCATCAGTCAACTGCATGTCAGACACAATAGGTCTAATAGAACTGACAGAGATACCGTCTGATTCCACGTTATCTTCATTCTCTAAGGCATTTGATGCCATCTCATTAACAAAGTACGCTGAGCTTGGTACAACTAAGCTACTAATGAGTATGGAATTGGACAAATAGATGTTTTAAACAATAGAACACCTAATAACTTGTGTAATTATGTACGGGTTTACAGGGTAATATAGAAATAATAATGGTTTTATAAGAAAGGATGCAGCTAGTCCAATCTTCCGGCTATTGAAGTTGCTAGCTCAGCTATTGTTGTGTTTCTTGATCCTTTTAGTGTCAGTATTTTTTTAATTGTTTCGCTTAGTTTAGCTTTGTTAATGTATAGTTCCGATTCGCCAGACTGGTCAACCGACAGTAAAGAATCAACAAGAAATAATAAACGTTCAACGAGTTCAGTATCTGCGTACTGTTCACCTAATATTTCTAAGACTGCAGTGATTAGTGCAGGTTTTTTGAGTAAATCTTCTGCAATAAATGGTATGCTGCCTGCAATGTTTGCAAAAATTGCAGCTACTGCTCTTTGAGATTTGACATCTTCAAGCCTTAAGAGTTTTACCAGAATGTCAAAGTTCCTGACGCTAACGATGTTTTCAAAGTTAAAAAACTTCGATGCAATAGGCAATGGGTTTGCCATTAGATTAGATAGTAATTCCAGGGCCGACCTTTGGATTTGTGTTGTGTCATCTAAAATGCAATTCATGATTTTTGACCAATACTTGTCAGTAGATGCAATAATTCGGGTAACATCATTACCATTGTTCGCTGCAGCTAGGTTTGTGAGAGCAAGCAAGGCTTCGTAGTTGTCTTTTGTTGTCACTAAACTTCTACTGTCTCCATCGTCTTCAGCATCGCATGTAGGGATTAACTCAAAGAGAAACGGCACTGCATTGAGAGAAGAGTACTGGTTAAATATTATGTCTGGGTTAGTACTGATTAGTGTGGTTGTTAATGCTCTTGAAGCCAAAATGCGACTTGTGCTGGAGGAGGGAGCTTTGGATAGGTATTCCAAGACTATAGCTATTGCACCTTGTTTAACACATTCTGCGATCAGTGGGCGTTTCCTGGTGCAGCTATATATAAGTTTAATGAGCTGTTCTCTGCAATTTGGCATTAATTCTTTATGCAGCATCCTCATCCGGCCTATGACCCCCAAATCAAGAACGTAGTCGGAGATGAAGGCATTAATTGCAGTTTCATCTTCATATTCTTGGCTCTCATCCTTAGCTATCGGTAATTTTGCGTCTGAATAAGACTTTAGCGGGTTCATTACTGGCTGGTCGAGCCGATCCCCAGGCCAGATACTCAAATTTGCAAGAGTCGCAAGTGCTCCATAACAAATTGATGATTCAGTATCATTACTAGTTGCCAGATTTACTAAAGTCAAACAAACATCTGTATTTTTCCTGATTTGGCTGCGCGCAGCTGATTTTAAACTCAAGAATGCCAAGCCTTCAACAGCTATCCCCTGTTTAGAGTCATCAACATCTTCCAAAGTGCTGCAAAAATATTCCGTTAGTTGATTCATATTTGTCGTTTTCAATTTGTCGAAAGACCATGACTTAACAATGACCAATGCTGATAAGAGTTGCAAAGTAGGATCATGCATTGAACGCTCTAACAATGGCAAATATTTATCTGCGATATACGCTCTGAGCGCTTCATCAATACACGCGCTGGAAAGGAGATCGAGACCTTCATTAAGTAATGCAGTGTTTGTAATCAACTTGGTATTCAAGATATCCTGTATATTCTCTGAAAGAAAGCATTGGGAACATAAAGCGGGGAGTATTGGGTATAGCTCTTTCAAGAGAGCAATAAGTATATGAAGAGAATCCAAGGATTTAGTTTCCGCCTCTAAGACCAGGTCATCTATCAACTGGCGAAGCTTTTCCTGGAATACCGAACCATACTTGCTTGCCAACAATGCAAAAGTGACTATAATCAAGGGCTTAAGTTCTTCCGTTCTGATCTTTCTAACCAAAGCTTCAACAAGAAATTCAATGTCTTCAAAATTGTATTGAAACCTAGTGAGAAGTTGATATATCACTTTTAGGATCAAGTTGTACTTAGATTGATAACCAATCCTGTTTCTTATCTCATGTACCAGTTGCAATGTCTCGTCGACTGCAAAAAAAGAATTGGTGAATGCAGCTATCACGGCAATACAAGTATCATCAACAAGATCCAGCACTTTTCCAGGTTGCTCTTTGAGATGCTTAACTAATTGGGAGCGAAATAAATGGTCTTCTTTGGCGGAACTAACAATAAGGTCTTCAACGTCTTTACTAGTCATATCATGTCGACGACCTTCGACCAGATCGTTCAAAACATCCACAGGTCTTTGTTTACCGACTGACCGATGTATATCCTCGGCCAAATGATGAAGCATTCTATTCTTTTCCTTTTAATCTAGAGTAGCTTACCTTTGTATTGGTTCATTTATATAGCAAGAATAAGGTCGGTTTTCATTTTTCATGCTCTTTTCCCCTCTTAAAAAGCCTTATTCAAATACTACATATTCTTAGCAAGACAGCATAACTCACTAACCGTTTCCAGTTTACCCATGAGTGAGGAAGATTTTGTCTTTCCACTGGCAGATGGGCCCAGTATTGGTAGGTAAACGCTTGTTTATTATTTTGAGTTAATTCAACGTTTAGAGACTAACAACATTTCTTACAGTGCAAGCGCAACAGAAAGACAACTACATTGAATCCATCGTTAGAACTAAGCTGGAAGATTTCCTCAAAAGCTTGGGTGGTCAGCTAATTACGAACAGGTACGCTCAAGAAATTAATATTCTCGCAAAAGTGCTTTACCTCGGGTTGACCACATTGAGGAATAAAAGAACGCTGGGAGAGGAATATGTTGACCTTATATATGTTAACCGTAAAGGCAACAGTCTTGTAAGGAAATGGAAGAAACTTTTATTCATTATAAGCTACGCAATTTTACCTTACTACTTGTCTCGGTGTTTTAATCGTGTGAAGAGTGCGCTTATTAAAAGCAAGAAAGATGAAGAAGCCAATAAGCTTCTTAGCTATCTTGGAAGTATGTCATTTAAGGATATGCTAGAAAATATTCTTAACATTCATCTATTATTATTCTATTTGTCAGGTAAGTTTTATCAATTATCTAAGCGCATATTAGGCATGCGTTATGCCATTGCTCATGATGTCACACACAATGAAAAACAATTCAGGAGCTCTAGCTCAAAAAGCTACAGAGTCCTTGGAGGGTTAATAGTTCTCCAAATGGCGGTCAAGCTGGTGCCAAAAGTGACTAAATTCATTAAAGCACACAGCATTCAGAGTACAAGAAGGGAACCTATCGAAGATGGTGTGCTAACAGGTATACCGTCCCCAAAGTCAATTACGCACATTAATTTGAGCGACCCAGAGGTATTACCTTTCATTCCCAAGCAGTCTCGTAAGTGTATACTGTGCCTGGTAGAGATGGTTGATCCAAGTTGTCTGCCATGCGGCCATCTGTTCTGTTGGAAATGTATCTCACAATGGTGTAATCATAGGCAGGAATGCCCATTGTGCAGGCAACGGTGTACAAAGCAGTCTATCCTACCAATATGTTGACGATCCATATCTTGGTGCAAGCACTTTGATATCTGTAAATAATACCTAAGTATTAAAGTCCTACGTGGAACAAAACTTCCTTGCCCTTTCCTTTTCTTCTTTGCGCAGGAGTAGAAGTGTTCTCCGCAGAGCTACTGCCAGAACTTGTCGTTTTCTTGGTTTTACCCCAGTTTTTGGGGTCTAGTATCAAATGCTGATTGACCGGAGTGTGTGATTTCCCACCGCTGGTTGGCAGGGGTGGGAACAGTTCTGAATGCGAGGAAGATGATGTCTGGCTCTTGGTTTTATTTTTCAGGTATGTTGGAGTGTATTCAACATTAGCTGTTGACTTCTTCACCGTAGGTGAACCAAGAGATGAAGAAGACTTTGAATGGAGAGAAGGCCGAGAAATTGAAGCTTGCTTTCTAGGTAGCATAGGAGGAGTGGAAGGGGGTATTACTTCTGCTAAAGATGGGAAGTTGTACCTAGAAGCACTTGCAGATCTATTAGAAGTAGAGCTATTACCCCAACTCGAGCCCACTGGGGTTGCATGCTCCCATGGGTTAGATGACAATGATGGAAATTTAGCCTGTCTATCCCTACGTTCCTGTTCTTCTAAGTAAATGCTATTGAGTTCCCTGTGCTTGCTGGAACCCTCAGGAAACGTTTCTGCAAAGTTCCGTAAAAGTAGAAAAATGTCAGAATTCGGTTCTCTGAACAACTGTTCGTAACGAGCTTTTACACTTTTTGCGCCTATAGTATTGTTTCTAAAGTCCTGGTTTATATCCTGGAATGTTTTCATCTTTGTCTGAGAGTAATTTAAGTAGTGCCTAGCTCTTTCCTCCATCCTCTTCACTTTCAACTCTATTGATTCCTGTTCCTGGTTAGGAGGAGGGTCCAATGAACGCGAGCTAGAAGACTGGTTTCCAAAAACAGCCGTGGAAACGTTAGGGCTGAACGTGGAAGATAGTTCTGATCTGTATCTACGACTGTTGGTCAATGATATACTTCCTTTATTACCCGTTAAGTTAGCATGCTCTTTCAGAATATGTGCTTGGAGATCAAGATCATCGCGGAACACAACAAACTTAGAATCTAAGCAAGATTTCACGTTGCAAATGAAATGAGAGTGTTTGAAGTGTTCAAACAGGTCATCATAGTTTCTAAAGTACTGCGGTTGTGTTGGATCGATCTGGTCGCATATATGACATTTTTCATGACGCTCTCTCATATGGATGTAAAGTTCATCATCAGAATAGAAGCGCTGCCCAGTACAGAACCCGCATAAAGGATGTCCCTTGAAACCATTTTTGTCACCCACTGAATGGTGATTCTTTAACTGGTTAGGAGTCATGGTTTGCAGTTCAAAGGGGAAGACTTTCTTGTTCTGCTCGCAAATGTTACATACGACTCGCTTGTGTTCATTCTTGAGATGTGCAGAAAAGCTCTTAAAATCACCCAAATCTGAATCGCCAAGGTCACCAAACGGGCAGTAGTATTTCAATAGTCTGAACGTTGCATCTTTTACACTCGTCGAGGTAAACTTCACGCCATAACGCTCATCGGTAGCCACAATTTTGCTAGGTTCTATCTGAGAGTAACTGGAATCCAAATCATTTGTGAAAACAACATGGTCATTCTCTGTCCTGCAAACCAAGCATGCTTTTCTTTCATACAGCGCACGTTGTTTGTAAGCGCACATATAACAGGTGGTGTGATTACAGGGAGATAATGCAGCGTAAGTCATACTATTGGCACATATCAAACAAGTTACTCCATCGGCTTCCTCAGTAAGTTTGTTATTCGATGTCTTAGCATCAGCGCTAGCATGCTTCCATCCACGAGTTGGTTTTTGCTTACAGGAATCTGCAGTCTGCACTCTCTTAAATTTAGCTTTAGTGGATGACATATCCTTTGCAGAAGACATAAAAACAAGCCAAATATAAGCGGATGCTCTCTTATCTCGTAATTAACTGTATTATATCTTCTAGTACTGTAAATTGAACTATACAATGGACGATTAAAATCTACTAATTTACAAGGTGTAACCCGGATATTGCCGTATATGATGATAGTTGAAACTCGTCTTTATAATGGGCATTATTAAAAGCATAAAACCAATGAAGCAAACCTAGGAGAGTAGTAAATTATAGTACTGTGGTTTTGAAACTGTCATTGTATATCAATGGTGGTGGGACTTAATTTAAGTGGGACGCTAAACTTTTTTAAACTGACATGGAACCCCAGGCTTTGTATCCCTGATGTAGCTATTTCTAATTTTAATGAACTTCCTGTTCCACTGCATCCGAAAGTCAAAGCTATAGTCTTAGATAAGGACAACTGCTTTGCTGCGCCGTATGCTGAAGAAGTCTGGGGAGGTTATTTAGAGAAGTGGGAGGAATTGCGCAGTGCATACCCTGGAAAACAGCTTTTGATTGTAAGTAATACAGCGGGAACGGACGATGACATAGGGTACGAGCAAGCTAAGAGATTGGAAGATAATACGAAGGTGGCGGTTCTAAGACATTCACTGAAAAAGCCTGGTTGTAGAGACGATATACTCGAGTATTTCTACAAGCACAACGTTATAACCAACGCTGATGAAGTGGCAGTCGTTGGTGACCGTTTACTTACAGATATAGTAATGGCTAACCAAATGGGGGCACGTGGTTTTTGGATAAGAGATGGTGTAAAACCTAGTGATAGCCCCATAGTGAAGCTCGAAAAAAAGCTGTACGACTACTTTCGTCCTGACAGTTGAGAACTACACATGTAGAAGACGCTTGTGACGTTTCTGTGAAATAAAAGGATATCAGAGAACATTTGTGGCATAGCAACTAAACATGAACTTATGAACGATATGTTAATATTATGAGTATAAAACAAGCAAAGTCCAAAAGATTCCTTACAATTGAAGACTATCGCTCGTTGTGGTATTCCCGTTTGTTTCTTATTATTCATTGTTTTTTAGTCTGTTTTATCGTTATTCTGCAGGTTTTTGCATTTCCCTTCCAAATAATCACCAATGGTACAACTCTAGTATTGTGGATTTTTTATGTGCATATCTGTTTATTCATAGCGTCACAGGTGGTGCTCTTCAAGACGCTAAGAAAGGGTATTTCTTCCGATGTGTATACGCTACTATCCGCGTATGCTTTCATCTCATTAATGTGTACCTTTTTTTGTTTTTGGTACATGTTCCGGACGATAAGAATGAGCACGGAAGAGTACATAATCAGTCTTGCGGGGTCGACACAAATTGATGTTACTCAGAGGATAATTAGCTTATCAATTGTATCATTTGTGTTATCTCTTGCATCTTCAACGGCAACTATATTTTCGTTTGTATTTTACAAATATAGCTATGTCGAGCATAGCAAGTTTAGGCACTGGTTAAAGTATGGAACTGTTCGTAACAATCTACTGTTAATGAATAGAAACGACAAGCATATCTTTGAATATACTGATAGTTCAAGTTCAGAAGACATACCTACTGAGGAACCAACTATCCCTCCTACCACAATAGACTGTATTTAAAAAGAGGATACAATAGCATTTACTTGATAGTACATTACGTAGTTACTAGTAAGATCTTTAAATAATTTCTTAATGTACAATATTAATTTCACAACCATGGCATAAAGCTCTGGTCTGCCTTGGCTAAATTCCTGGGACTCACAGCAGCGCTTATTGCATCAAGAACATACTGAGTAGCTACAGAGGGGGAAGAACTTAAGTGACCCATCTGAGCTATCCTTCTGCTTATGAGATCAACATTTGTTACAACAATTTCACGCAATTGAGGATCTTCAACAATCGAACGGTGCATACTGCTATACCATGATATGACCTCATCACGGATAAATAACGACAGGTAAGTATTCAACTCATAGTCGGGTTCCAATAATGCCCTAGCTATTAAGAAGATGTTCACAGCAAAGATGCCTTCCATCGCAGATTCTCCAATGAGCTTTTGAATATTTGGTGTTAGACGGAAAGGTACAGTTTCGTTGTTGTGGAACACAGGAGCGTCGCTAGGAATGCTTGCCTCAAAAGACTTAACAAATTGTCTTACCCTTTCATAATGATACCTAGCTGGTAACATTTCCAAGGTGTGAACAGCTCCTGACTTTTCATTAATAAAAATCTTATGAGGTGATCGGTTGTTTATTGACATCATGTATGACATGAAAACAAAAGCACCATACTGAGAGGAGAACTGTTTTCTGAATAACCAAAAATCTTCAAAGTGAGTAAACAAGGACTTGAAATAATCCTTGACAACTGTTGAAGGTAAAAACATTGATTGGATAGAACTAAAAATTTCAACTCTCACAGCGGTTGTATCAGGTATCGGCAAAGCTTTATGATAAGCAACATTTAACTGCTCTGTGATGAAGTCTTGTATTGCGTCTGGATCCATGCTATTCTTTGCGCAGTAATTATTATAAATTTCATGTAGTGTAACCAACGACTTAGAGTCGTTAATAATTCTGACTTGAGGAGATAAAGGAACAGCGATAGGTAGTGTGAACTGGATATCACGACGCCTTGCTTGTACATTCTTAGAAAGGGTCTCGTTGAATAGACGGAACATCTGGAACATTCTCTCCTCTCTTCTTGAGTGGCGCACAGCTGGATATTGTACTGCAAATGGATACAAGCAACCATCATGGCCTCTAATTGTAAGTCTTTTGTAAGAAGAATGTGTACCACGTACAAAATCAACATTTGGAAGGAAGCGAGCGATCTTCACAAAGTGAGTGTTACTATCTTTGTTCAACAAGTATTGTCCTGGAATTTCAATATTTTCAAATTTTTGGTGATGAAAGTTAACTAGATGAGGGCAGATATTCTCCATGTTTTCAACTTTTGGAGCTTTGTCAAGTTTGCTTTCAAGCCTATTTCTCCAGTGCCGTAAACGTTTGATGTATGTATCAAAGTCAGGCTTGCTATCAATGAAATCGGCGTTGAACTTCACCCTAATATGCGGGGGTAGAAGGTTTTCAGAAAACCGAACAAGGTTTGCTTCGGTATTAGATGGAAGTCGAGGTTTTTCTCGAGGGTATGGAAGGCGATTGTAATTATAGGTACCATCAATCAACAACACGTTGATTAGTCTAAATAAGTCTTCGTCTGGTGTGGTCTTGAATTTCTGATTGATTTGATCAACAAAAGATTCCAAAGAAAGGGCAAGCAAGGGATAAGCAGTTTTTAAAATACCATTCAATTCCTCTAGATACTCCCAAGGTTGCCGGGCAGTTTTCTCGTCTGTATGTTGGCTATCGCTCTCGGAATTCATCCGCGACTTTGCAACTGCTGCCATAGTTTGACGTTGGATAACAGCGAAATCTTCCTTTGTAGTACGCAATTGAAAGTGCAATGTTTGAGGATAACTTTTTGCAATACGTATCAGTATTTGACGAACCAATTTGGCTTCTTTGTGTGATAAGGAAGTGAGCAATTGTGGTATAAAGGTGACCCAATACCAAACAGGAACCTCTCCTCGGAACGACTCAAAAGCATGAGCAAGTGATCCAGACGCATCATCCATTCCAATTAGCCACAAAACTCTACAGAGAAGTCTCCTAGTTTTTGCACTTTTGTATAGTCCTGCTGCTTGCAAGTAACAGCTAATGGCATTGTTTGCAAAACTAATGTTGTTTGGTTCTTCAGAGAGACGCCTATCATTGAAAATACCCCATTGGGCCCAAGCTTTAGCTAGATTCAAATCTATTTGAACAGCGGTAGCAAAAGCCTGATTAGCTTCATCATGAGCTCTTAGTTTAGATAAGAACATACCCTTCAAAGTGAAGAACTCCGCCTTTTGTACAGTGCTAAAGTAAACAAGGTTGGTATTACTGATGACATCTAGCCCTGTGGTTAGCTCATTCATACTTTGATAGTGGCATTTGGCTTGCTCACGCAGTTTTAGGAAAGCCTCCTGTATTTCAATGTTTGGTAATGTATAGATGCGCGCCAACTGTCCAATACAAACGTCAGGCATGTTGTGTTTCCTAGCCACATGAGCAAAACGGTTTATAACCCAGGCAATTTCATGATAACCTCTGTAAGCATGCGTATTGATGTTGCTATTGCTATTAGATTGCTGCAAAGCCGGAACTAGAGGAAGATATGCGTTATTGATAACGTGGAAAGCATGCTGCCTCCAAGTAACCAAGTCATTCCATAAGTTAATATCATCCCATATATTTGGTAATCGATCACGCCATGACTGGAGAACACGCTTAATTTCCTGGGCTTTGGTGTCGAGATTTTGGACTGTCGTAGTGGCTAAGTTTGCATATGCTTGTGCAGCTTCCATAAATTCCATATATTGTTGGAAAGCATGAAGCAAAAATGTATGTGCCGGAGTAAACCTTTCTGGCATAGAGGCCCACTTGTGAAGACATAACTGGGTTCCTTCGTCGCATAATCTTCTGATCTCTTGATCACCCTTGTTTGTTTCCGCAAAGTTTTGAAGATTCAAAAACGTTTCAAATATTTGTCTCCGTGGAGTAGGAACGTCCATAACACTTTTTATCGATTGCTCAAGAGCTTCCTTGTCCGAGTTCCAGTCAGCTACACGCCAGCCACATTCCAAAAGTAGATCTGTAAACCCTTCATGTTTTGCAAGTTCAGTCAGAACATCCCAGTTCTGGAGCTTCTCAGCACACAATATCCAATTATCTTCCCATAGTGAGTATTCAGATTCAGAGTAAGGCAATGCACCACTCCGAGCCTTTACTTGTGCAGTCTCGTACATCTGTTGCGCCTTGTCCCATAAACCGATCTGTTCGTATGACAAAGCAATGTTTGTTTCAGTATACTTCGCTTTTCTACGCCATAAGCCATAAAACATATCTTCTTCCTGTAACCCAATATAAAGTTCCAGTAAAGCATCTTCGTTTGCCTCAAGTATTTTAGTGTTGTCAATCGAACCACTCTCTTCCATAGATTCCAATATTTTAATTGATTGATACCAGGAATTGTACGACGTGGCAAGATATTTAACAAGGTGAGGAGGTAATTCCAAAGATTCAATTTTGCCCAGAGACTCTAACAATGTATTCACGACATTTACCCTTGAATTTCCCTGTTTTGTGTGATAATCCTTCGATAGTAAAGAAACTAATGAGCGCATAAAACCATACTTTTCGTTCCTTGGAATAGAACGGTATGCAATTGGGAAAACAGAAACCCATGTACTATGCACAGCAGCAGGACTCTGGAAAAAAACATCTACCAAGGGTTCTAGTAATTCATTACATGATGTCTTTGAGATACTCTCGAGGAACTGGAAGTGATTTGTAATAAAAGAGTGCAAGTTGGGATTGTCTTGCAATGTTTTATCATGAATTCCGGTGACAATTTCCTCTACTGTTTCTAGAGGGGTGATTAAAAGCTCTTCCTCCACTTTTAGAATATGATCTTTATTAAAGGCACCAAATAGTAACTGTAAACCTTGGTTGAGCCACATGTCATCAGCGATAAATTCCCAATTCTGGTCTCTAATAACATAATAAAGTCTTTCTCTTATGTCCTTTTCCAAGCTGGCATCGAGTATTGACATAAGCTTCTTTCTGATTGTAACATCAGTTACACGTGTTCCTACAAGGAAAGGCTGCTCCATCCTTACTGCAATTTCACTATTATTAAAGCTCTTATTGTCAAACAATTCCAATATAATTTGATAGAATTGCTTACACAAGGTCGGCTCACCTCTAATTTCAAAAGTCAACATCTTAGTTAAAATAGCAGCCTTTTCCTTAACAGTTGGGAAAATATCGTTGGTAAAGACCCAATTCCTTGCTACTGTGACTATCTTTTGCAAAAACCTCTGATCCATTGAACGGTCAATTAACAGTGCAACGGTGGATAAGAAAGGTCTGCGAGCGTCACCTAGAACAGAAATCTTCATAGATAACAGATAAAACATTTTTTCCAACAACTTTGTAGTAATCTTTGCCTCTTCGACAGCAGCGGCGTCCTTTGGCTGAGAAATTGTCAGATGGTCCTTGCATAGTTTATTAAATGTCTTCATCAACAAAGGTAGATGCGGATCGAGTTGCTGTGGGAAATTCATAAATAAAATCCAAGCCAATGTTATACCAGCAGCAACAGAGGCGGTTCCATTTAAGTCTTCAGATATTGTTGAGACCAAAGAATTGACAAAGGCTTTAGCGAGGTTATCTTCTTCCGGCTCAAATGAAACATCCGACTGTTTTATAGCTTTTAAGACAGTGTCTAGAACCTTTTGTAAAACCTCTTGTATGTCATGGTGGCTTGCGCGTATACACTTATCAAGGAGATTCTGTATTGTGGCAAGATTATTGATAATCCATGATGGTTCCTTATTTTTAAAGATAACGTCTAAAACATCAAGTGCGTTCATACAGTAATAGAGCAGGTTTGAAGACTGTATATCTTGTTGGACAAGGAATTTTTCGAAAAAGGATAATTTTACGACAGCATCAGGCAAGTAACCAGTTGAAAGCAGCTCAGATAATATGTTTATTGCACGAGATCCAAGCTCTGTTTCGCAGGCTCTGTGATTACTAACACAAATAAACCTGATCAAAAAGGCAGCAAACGCTTCGCGCAATGCAAGTGGTGTGGAACTATCTGCCTTAGCGTCAGCCATTTCAACATCCTCATCAGAATCCTTATATTCAGACTTGCCCATTGCCCTCTTCTCCCAATGCAAAATCAATTCGGCAATTTTAATAGCTAAAGATTGATTTTCAACTGAAGGGTTAGCCAATAAAGTTGGTTTACTGATGTAATTTATTAGATTGGGGATAAACATATCCCTAGATTCATAAAATTCGTCCTTTTGGTTAACCAAAAATTGGTATATAGTAGTACTCTGATGAGGATTACTCTCAGAGATAACCCTTCTAACCCAATTAATCCATGCCTTTGGTTGCTCAGAAGACGCAAATCTCTGCGGCATTACTGGAGCCAGTAGCTCTAAGGACTGTTTTACCATATAACGTGCTTCAATTTGAGATGATCTCAAAATAGCTACAAAGATTTGTGTGACAATCTTCACTGGGAAGTCAAATCTCGCAATAAAATACGCCGTTACCATATATGCAGCCTGTTTTACCTGTATATCTTCTAACTTAATAAAGTTCCACGCAAATTTTATAATATCTTTGCGGATATCTGTTATTAAATCAGAAGCAAATTTAATGAAAATTGCAGAGAGCTGTAATAGTTCAAATCTAAATGCATCATATCTTCCTGCCAGCTCTGTTCCAATAATACCAACAGGATTCTTCCAAGTTCTTTCATGCACGAATTGAAGCCAATCAGGAGAACCTTTGTCACCTGTCGCAAGACGATTCAGGGAACTCTTAACTTGTCCTTCGTAGATAAGTGTTGCGTTTATAATCTGCTTTAAAACGTAGATACTAGCCTCTAAAGGTTTATCGCTCGTGCAGAAAGTTAAAGAGGCCTTCAAGTAGAGAAGCTTCTGTGGAATATTGTCTGAAGCAATCACATTAGTATAGATGAACTTTTCAAATGAGTGTTCCAGCTGGAAGCCAGCTAATTGTGAAAGTTCGATTATATTTAGCAAAATAGTCGGCTCAGAAGCTTTCAAAGATAAAAGCTTGTAGTAGAGAAGTTGGAACCTCTCAATACCTAGATTTAATTGCAAAACGTTATAGTCGAATCTATCTTCCTTTAAAATCGTCAACGTTGAGTTTAACATTTTCTTCAAGTCCAACAACATATCTTCATGAGCGAGGAACCATTGGTCATCATTAATCTCAGAAAAAACAGTAAAGATATCGACCATATTAAGGAAGAAACACACACACATAATTCTGTTATGTGTGATACCCTCAACATAGTATTGGTAAAAGTTTCCTAGATCTGCTTCAAATAAAGTGGCAAGGTCTTTGGACTCTTCCTTCCTGATAATGGAGCAAAACAACAAAACCAATTCCCTTGAGTTTAGGTTCCTTTTAAAGTAGGCCAATACTGAAGTAGAAAACCTGTTCAGGTATTTTGCCAAGGGAGTCCTAAAAGGAGAATCAAGTTGCAATCTCAATCTTTTCTCAACAAGCATAATTTTTAAGACTAAGTCATCTAAGAATAAATCAGCCTGTGGAGGTAATAAGTGGAATATATTGATAATACTGGAAATTATCTTTGTGGGCACCTGTTCACACAAATCTTTTCCAAACAAAGTGTCTAGAACACCTACCCTGCACCAAGCATCAAGATGATCCAATAGCTTCTTACCTATCTCAACTTTAAAATAGGCAATAAGAAGCTCCAAAAGTTTAGCAAGAGCTTCTAGACCAGGAACTGTTAGTTTCTGGTGATCAGAAAGGTTAATCAGCATAGGTTTTAGTCCATTTTGAAGAAGCTCCTTAGGTAGTTTGGAATTCTCTGCAAGGACTTCTTTTAAACCCTGGTAAGTGGCTTCAATAATCTCTGGTGAAGTCTTTAGCATCGTTTTAAAAAAGACTGCCAAAATCCTGATTCTAATACTACCTTGCTGAGCATTCGAAAATTTCTCACTTTTCAAGGAAAAAGCCAATAATTTGATACAGACGACACGCAACTTCACCAACTGCTTCGCAGTTTGGTATTCAGTTATTCTTGGAAGTGTTGTCAATGAGACATCTTCAGCGTCAACTAAAGCAATTGCTTCATGTAGTAATCTTAAAAGTTCCTCGTTAAAATCAAGAAAAGTATCAGGCAAACTTAGACAGTAAATAACAGCATCCACATTCCCTATTTGCATAGGGAATGGTAAAGCTCTTAGGGGTTTTGCAAAAATTGGTGATAACAAGAAATTTTGTGAGTGCTCCATCAGCTTGGAAATCCTAATATTAGTCACCTCTGATATAGTCTTTAGAGCTTTCTGACATGTTTTTCTTACTGTCTCATTCTGATTACTTAACTCACACACTATCTCTGTCAATGAATTCTGGAACCGTTTTTCATTTAGGTTTTGCTCGGTTATCCCTTCGCAAGTTTGCCTCAATGTAAATAATATAAGCTCCTCAGCTCCAGAACAAATAATGGCAGGGGCTTCTTCGGGAGTGTCCTTTAGCACAAAGAGGAGTCCTGCAACTAATTCAAATTGAAATCTTCTTAGGTAACCAACAGGAATCTTCAATTCCTCAACAAGTGTCCTTATACCAACCACGCCAGCTATCTTAATATAGTAAGCTTCATCGTAGAAATTATGGATAAACTTTTTTGTCAGAATCGGAATATATGAATGTTCAAGATAGTTCTCTCCATATATTACCTCACTATTATGATATATCCTTTTAATCGCTTCTATAGCCATGTCTCTTGCAGAGCTTAAGTAAGATGATAAGCCATATATTATTGCATCAACAATAATATCATTACTGATGTAAGTGTTCTTCTGCTTAATATCAACGCTGAAAACCTCCGGTTGGCCTGGCTTCTCTTGAATGATGTTTTTAACTTGAAGTAAACAAAAGTGGTCTACGATATGCATAAACAAAGTTCTGGTTTCGTCTCTCAATTCTTCGATAGATGCAGCAAAAAAAAGCGACTCTAGTAACTTTAGAAGCAAATTTTGTTGATGCCCTAGTTCTTTAACATCTTTCAAAGGCTTTTCCTCATATGCAGCGTTCTCATCTATTCTACCCGTTGCAAGAACTTGAACAGCAAGCTGGATCTTTTCAACACTTTCTCTAGTAGTGTTTACAGATGAATTAATAAACAACTTCAGTGTAGTTGACAAATAGTTAAACGCACTCTTTCGATAGAACAAGTCAATACGATAATCATGCAGTATATCAAGGGCAGAAGCTAGACCAGTGGTAATAGATAATGGAACTTCCTCATTAAAACCATGAACCTTAAACAAAGCATTAACAGCTATATTCAATTCATCGCGTGTTCTCAAGTCAGAGGGAGGCTTCAAAAACCGACGATTTCTCCCACCAAGCTTGCCCATTATCCGCACAGCAGTATGACTAATTTGATGGTTAAATGGCTGTGGCTTCAACAGCTTGAATAGTGCATTAAGCACATCTTCGACGACAGGTTCAATGATAGGGTCAAAATATTCAGCCGTTAGATTGTCTATGCATAATTCTAAAGTCCGTAGACCTTGTGTGATGAGTTCAGGGAAGCCTTGGAGAGCGTAAACTAGCGGTCTCATCAAATAGTGTAGATAAGGAGCTAAGACACTTAACCTAACAGGTACAGTTAAGCATAATTCAACATACAAATCTCGTTCATGAGGCCTTCGGGCAGTTAACATCATCCGGTTAAGGGATTGAAGTAACACCTGTAAAATTGGCTTTATTGATCGATAAAGGTTCTCAAACCTACCACCTCCGATACTTCTAAAAAGTGTCCTTATCAAATAGAAATAAACCAATGGCTCTTGGGCAGTCGTTGAATATTTTACTGAATCAAGAATTAGATCATTCAAATGAGGAAGTAATACCGCCTCATTGCCGGCAGGAAACAAGTTCACAGACATAAAAGATAATTTAAAGAGGCGGATTAAAATGTTCGATTTATTGCTGTCAACATTGCCCAACTCCTTCAACTTAGATTTCAAAAACCGTAGTAAAATGCCAGTAAAATTAGGTGAGGTAATTTCGCTTGTCAAAAAAGACTGAGTTACATGTAAAAGGGCAGAGTCTCGAAGCATAGATTCATAGATAAATTCAATTTCGGCTTCCACTATTTCGTTAAAAGTTGGGCTATCAATCTGCATAAAAATAATTGCAAAATAATCCATCAGCTCTCTTCCATCTTTTGTCGCAGAAACTGGTAAGCTTGGTGTTGTGATATCAAAGTATTTTTTCTCTGATTTAGTAGGAGTACCAGGATTACTGGAAAAAAGGTATAAGCCCGCTATGCACTCATGAAAAAGCTTCCTCAAGATAATCACCTCTTCATAACTGAAAACTCTTGATAATGCTGACCACATTTTTGGATTCATGGTTGTTAGCTCTGTGGAAGGAGGATTAAATACTTTGACATCATGAACTATAGTTTTCAAAAAGGATAGAAGGGTTCGATAAAGGTAGAAAGCATCATTTAAGGGATCTGTCGTTGGAGTAGCTGATAATAACAAAGGAGCATAATCCTTGATATCAAAAAATCCAATCGTTTCTTCTTCATCTTCAGTAGAAGCATCTTCCCCTGCAGTATCATTTGTTGTGGTAACACTAGGAATTAGTTCATCCTTGTTGTTCAGGAACTTATTTAAAAATTCTTCTGTGCATTTACTGTCAGCCTCTATCCTTCTTTGTATATCTTCCGACTTCTTTGCTTTAGCCTTTTCGTAATTACGGTGATGCTTCAGAATATTCTCATACTGAATATTGAGGTTCTTAAATCGCATTGCATACGATTCTATTATAACCATTAACAATTTCTTTGCCCTTGGAGAATCATTTGGGTTCTCCTTACCTAGTTTCAGTATACGTTCTATAAGGTTCAGTAGTAGCTTAGCACTCATTATCTGAACAGTTAGAGCAAGAGAATCATCAGATAGAAATTTGGTATACATATTAACGGTTTTCTCAATGTCATCTAATTGCAATTCTCCTCTTACATTATGAATGAAGTCTGCAACAGTACTATAAGCCAATGGGCGCAACGTCTCATGTGATGTAAACCCGTCCCCTATTAGCAACCGCTGATCAAACATCAGATCTATCTTAGGAAGGAACAGTTTTTTATAATTAGTAGAAAGAATATGACGGGTAGCGTGCAAAAGTTCTTTGCGAGCCGTTGAAAGCTCACTAGGACAGTCCTGTAGTAATCTCATTACCAGGTCAGGTACCACTGATACATGGTTTTGCAAATAGTCAGGTGCGTGTCCACGTATGAATACATAAGCCAAAAATGATGTCGCTTTAATTTGGGCTAATATGAAGTCAAAAAAGGCAGTCCTATTCTTGATGCCAGGATAAATACTGATTAACCTCTCTCCCCTTGCCTCTGCCACTTCACGTGCACGCTTCTGCTGTTCTACTTCCAATGTTAAAATGTCTATCACCAAAGGTACAAACTGTGGAAGTGATGTTACAGTTAATTGCTTAAACGAGGAATAAAGAGTCACCATAGTTATAGGGCATTCTGCCAAGCTCTTGAATGAATGCATTGTATTTCTCAGCTTCTTAGGACTTGCACCGTTATCGGAGTCAACATCTTGAGAAATGGCATTAAGCTCTTCATTAGTATCCATTATATTTTCACCACTACTTTCATCAAAGGTGTTTTGCACCAGCATTGGGACGTTACGATAAATATCTAGTATAATGGATATTAGTCCTTCAACCCTGTCTTGCAGCAGCTGTTTGAAACCCTTAAACAAGGAAGTCAAAACTTTCATGCACAAAACACCATTTTCATCGTTTTCCATAGGCAGGATCTTAAGCAGGGTCTCCGTGGTATTAATGGCATAGGGCTCAAATTTATCATTCATCAAACAACGATTTAAAATCTCAAGTAACGAATTTCGAAGTTTATGTTCTGCAGAGCTTGCATTGAGAGAAACGGGCACATCCAAAAGTTGCTGCAATATCAATGGAATGCAGGTTTCCAAAAAATATACATATTCACTAGATGCTGAAATAGAATCTACAACATCGCATAGTTCACTTAGTATTGAATATTTCTTGATGAGCGTATCTTCTTGTTTGAAGCGAGACGCAAACGCGTCAATTTGTTCTGTATACGCCATATTTCCTTCCACCGTTCTGCAGATGTGTGCTATCAGACAACCTAAATCACAGTGAAAGCTTTCGAGACCAGTGTTGATCCTTGGTAATGTTCGTTATTTCTACGAGAAAATGCTAGTGATGAAGGTCTTATTTTTTTCGAAGGTCTGGGAAACTGACTGATCCCGTGACCTATTGCCTAAAACGGCAATTCTCTTCAACAGCAATAGTTTAACTTATAGCATAGTATAAAAGCCTAGTTTGCAGCTTATAAGGATCTAGTTTATCACCAGCTTCCTAACGTCAGTGTTGAAATGCATTACTAGTAGGTTATGTATTAAAAGCTCTTCTTTTAAAGTTGTTCTAAATTTCTTTCAAACAACTACTAAAACATTACGCTATCTCAGTGCTCTGGGGGGCATAATATTCTCAACTTCCACACCTATTAAATAAGTATATTTCTAACCATATTGAGCACTCACTGCGTAAAGATATATCACGTGCCTTGTACCTTTGCGTTTGTACTATCCTAATATAAAATATTACAACAAAGGGCCTTGTTGGCGCAATCGGTAGCGCGTATGACTCTTAATCATAAGGTTACGGGTTCGAGCCCCGTACAGGGCTTTTTTTTAGTTGCCACCCTAAACATCTCGAAAAGAGAGAGGATCATGATAAATGTTTTAGAACAACAACTTTTTATACATACAGACTACAGTGTCGTAGTAGTGCTCAAGGATGACAGAATCTATTCAACGCATTGCATCTGCGTTTGGATCTGCTAGGGACTTGACGATGGAGGCTGCTGCAGTAGCCTCCTCCAGGTTAGGGGAGTCGTCCTACTTCCGTTACTCGAAGTCGATAAATGCAGATTCCCTTCCTACGCTATTAAATTCCAGGTATACAAGGGAAGTCAGAGACGGTATGAAAAAAATAATGTTCTTAATGGCCAGCGGGGATTCTAGTGTCCCTTTGGAGTCTCTCTTTGCTGATGTGGTAAAAAACATTGGTTCAGAAGATGTAAAAGTCAAACGTATGGTCTCGATATACCTGTTAAGATATGCAGGATCTGATCCAAACTTGGCATTATTGGCAATAAACTCTATTCAGAGGACGCTCTCTGATCAGGACGCAAATGTTAGGGCACTGTCTCTCAAAGCACTATCGGACATCAGTATCCCTTCTTTATATCCAATTGTGCTTCATTCCTTGAAGAAGGCTATAACAGATTCTAGCGAGGTTGTTCGTAGCCAAGTTGCAACAACTTTGCTGAAAATTTATGACGAGCAGGAAGAAGCTATTGGCAAGGAGGTAATCTCTATGTTGTCGGACCTACTAGCAGATTCAGAGCCATTGGTAGTTTCTTCTGCTCTTATCCTGTTAAAAAAGGCATTTCCCACCAAATTAGACCTGCTTCATGGTCATTATCGCAGGATATGCAGTATTATGGGGGATCTCGAGGAATGGGCCCAGCCGGTCGCTATCGGCTTGTTTGTTGATTATGTGAAAGCCTTTCTCCCAATTCCCATTGTTAGGGATAACTCATCTAATTCTGACCCAATCGCTTTACCAGATGGCTTTAATCAGATACCATTCCCTGTATACTCCGTAGAGTATGATCCAGACTTGAAATTATTCCTTAATGCGATTGAATCTCTCCTTTATTCCTCCAATCCAGCTGTTATTGTAGCTGTTTCAAGGTCGTTCTTTCAGTTGACCTGCCCTAAAACATTTAAAGAATCACGGATAGTCAATTCTTTGATTCGAATTGCTTCATCCTATAATACGTGTGCGGAGGTTAGAGAGAAAGTTTTGGAGACTATTTTGGTTTACGCTTGCAATGACCCATCATTATTTCTGCCATTCTACAGAAAGTTCTTCATTTTACCATCTGATCCTGAAAGGGTAGCATTGATCAAATTAAAAATTGTGTCTGTTTTAATTAATGACGCAAACTGTAAATATATCCTGAGTGAACTAAAATTCCAAGCTGAAGTGCAGGCTAGTCCTGCAATTGTTGTTGAAATCACCAACGCACTTGCTGTTTGTGCGCAGTTGTCGACTAGGTGGTCGGCTAAGATCACTTCGTGGCTTTTGGAGCAGATAAGTTCTAAGTCTTTTTCTGAAAGGCAAGTGACAGCATCTCAAATTAATATTCTGCGTTTCTTAATCCAAAGAGACCCAGTAAGAAATATTTCAATAGTTTTGAGGCTTTCAAAAATGTTGAATGATTTTGATTTAATGCCGAATGCCAAAGCAGGCATCATTTGGCTGATTGGAGAGTATGTCCAAGTTGAACCTCGTATTTGCCCAGATGTTTTAAGACTATTAGTCCCTAATTTCTCCAAAGAACATGCACAGGTCAGATTGCAAATTCTACTACTGGCAGCGAAGCTGCTATCTCATGAAATTGATAAAAATAAAGATGATGGCGAATATGATCTGAAGTCTTCTCGAATTGCTCAAATCTTTGATTCTGTCCTATACCTGGCGAAGTTTGATGATGATTATGATATAAGGGATCGCGCTCGTACTTTATCTTCTATTTTTGAAAATGGAAGATACGAGATTGCCAGTTTATTATTGCAAGTACCTAAACCATACCCAATTGTTTCGTTGTCATCATGGGGTTCAGTATCCTTCGACATCTCATCATTGGGCATATCCGCGGAAGTTACAAAATATCATTCGTCAATACCTTGGAATACTGAACCTCCAGCTTCTGATAGAACTCCAGTAGAAACCAAAGACTATGCTAAACTTAAGACGAGTTTTTCCTCTTTGACATACTTTTCAAGCTCAAACAAAGAAGATTTGGCAAGGGCAAGGGGTACATCCAGTCCCTTAAGTCAACTACAACAATCGCAAAATACCTTCACTTCCTCGCAAGGGAAAAAATACCAATTACAAAGTTTAGACGATTTCTTTTCCGACATCTCTACGAGGCCTACCCCATCCAGAAGGAGAAGGGTTATTGTTCAAGAAGAGAGTAGTGATGGAGAGGAAGGTGAATCAGATGAAGTTGAGGAGGATAGTGGCAACCAGGAAATTGAGGATGAAAATGATTCAGAAATCTCATCTTCCGATGAATCTTCCAGCGAATCTGAGTAAAAGCATGGATAAAAAATACAATGAGTATATATATACTACTAAATGTCACGTAAATAATTTAAATTATTTGCTCAAGTTCTGCAATCTTGTATTCAGGCTCATCAAAGTCAGGATATAAAGGAACTATTGCATCGAGATTTTCAACATATGATGTGTTGTATAAGTGCCAGTAGACTTTTCGTACATTTCTTGCAGGATGGAACAATCCTCCCCAAACGTAGTTCATAAAAACAGAGGGCCCTACAGCATACCTCAAGGCCTCTAGGCCTTCTAATATTCTGAAAATTGCATGTGGAGAAGTTTCAAAGATATTTGGAATAAGTAGGTTTAGCATATGGATAAACACATCCTCATATCCAAGGCCGGTGCAGCCCAGTGCCAGGTGGCGGACAACGGTTGCTGCTGTTTGGCGATGAACTAAATCCCTATCTGTCAACGCGTCTTGAACCAGAGGTGAAATCACATAAAGATAGTCTTTTGACATATTCCCAATATATTCAAACATAAAAGCCATAGCTTTTAACACTCCATTCTGAACATTGTTATCAGGTGTTTTGTAATCGTTCATTAGAGCTGGAAGAACAGTGAAGGGTGCACATGTTTCGGCAACAATACCAATAGCCACAGCTGTACATACACGTAGCTGACGTTCTTGTACCTTAAGGTTGTTCAGCAATGTAACCAGCACATCTTGCGGCCCAATAGCTTTGGCAATATATCCAAAAGTAGTATTGGCCGATTTTCTAATCGATTTTGCCGGACTTTTCAACAACTCTAGTAATTCAAAACAGATACGCATCCATTCCTTGGGAGGAACATATTCAGGTCCACGATTAGCAATCCTTCCAACAAGCTTAATGGTGCTATCTTGTACTTTTCTGTGTCTATTCCTCAGTATAGGTGTCAGGGTAGGTAATATCTGATTCACAGGTGGTTGAAGTATCTTGAACTTCAGTAGAGAAGCAATACTATCCATGGCTAATATTATAGAGCCTAGTACTTCAGGGTATACTTCACCAAGTGACTCAAACAATATAATATTTAGCTTTTGCAACATCTCAAACTCCCCGCATGAATGAATTACAGGCACCAACACGGTACACAAATCTGCCGCATGCTGGCGTATAACCTGGTTCTTATGTTTTAATCTATTCAAAATTGTGCTCACGATCGGAGCTAGGTAAGGCTTCATCCTCTTATCCAATGCATGAGCAACGGTACCAAAACACCTGAATAGAACCCTGTCTCCATTAGTTTGTTCCTGAAAGGCTACTAGAAGAGCATCAACCAGTCTATTTTCAAGTGATTCGTCAATATCAGTAGCCCCAAGCAAATGAACGATACGATTTGTTGCATGTACTGCCATTGTCCGAAATGGTTCAGACTCATCTCGCAGTGGGTTTAAAAGGTGTTCCAGAGTAAATGCACATCCTATCTTGGTTGCCAATATCACAGTTGTATAGGTAACAATTTTATTAATCTGCGAGTCTAAGGCTACCCTCCGAATCCAAAAATTCGCAAAATATTTTGGTACTAGTTCCTCTCTTAAGAATTGGGAAGTAACCCCTTCTGTAGTACTGCACTTTTGAATAACTTGAAGAACTGTTTTCTTCATTTCGTCATCAGGTGAAGCAACCTCTCGCTGGACAATCCTAAGAACCTCTTTTGTATAGTATCCGGCATACTCTGGGTCCATCAACGGGATTATAAACCCTAATGCTTTCAAAAATGATGATAATGCTTTGCCCCGATTGCTTCGTATTCCTTTCCAAAGAGGTTCTAGTGTAATACTAAATGCTTCAACACCGTAAGGATAACTGCTTTGGGCTAAAGAAGCCACTGCCTGAGCGGCCAAAATCTTCACAGGAGGATGTTGGTCTGTCAATCCACGCGAAACACATTCTACCAAATCTGTTAGATATGGGAGTATACCAACCCCCATTATCAGAGCTATCTGCTGGACAATCTTCATTCCAGTGTGTCTAGCCTTCCAGGAATTCTTAGAGTTACATACAGCCCGTATAAATGGCACTATTTGTGAAATTCCTAGTGCCTTAGCAACAACAGCCATAGCCCTGGCTGTTATATTTCTAGTAAACTCATCATTATGGCTTAAGTCGGGCCTCATTGTCGAAATCATTGTTGCAAGCCCTGCAGCCTTCGCCAGATTTGAAATTACTTCTCGCCCTGTGTTCCGGACGAGTTCATCTTCATCAATTAACATGGGTGCAGTGACAATTAGAATCTTGTGCGTGTACGGACGTACTAAGTCGTTGAGTTTGAATAGAAGTCTGCCAACTACCTTGATCATAAGATGGCGCTCCTGATCTTCTAAAGTCCGATCTAATATGATTGGCAAGATATTATTGAAAAGTGGTTGTGGGCCGTAATCTAAAGCACGATCTGTGATAGCCCTCATGGCATCTTTTCTGGTGGATGGCATTCCATTCTTTATCCGCAATACAAAACGTAATATATTTCGCTGTCTCAGCTCATCTTTCGTCAGGTCAACATCCTTTCTACCATCAAGAAGAAGTGCAAAGTGCTGTTTATCAGAATCTTTAAAAAACTGCAAATCTTTCACTCCCGGTACCTCCAATACTATTTGTTTTTCTAGCTCCTTATGTTCTTCTTTCGCGAACGTTGGTATAACATAGCCATCTTCACTATCTTCACGTTTCGTGCGTTTAACCATCGATACTGATTCGTCGGCGCCATCAAATGGCCTCTTGGCCTCTTGGCCCTCTAAGTCTCGTTCAAAACGTCTATCCTGGTACTTTGAAGACTTTTCACCGCCTTTCGCCTTCAGATTGTCGTCAACTTCTGATTCCCTTTCCATGGCATCTTGTATTTCCTTAGGCATTGTATATTGCCCAGCCAATGAGTGCCGGTCATCTAGAGAACCACCCTTCACAAAATTAATGTTTGACATGATCAAACTGGTGAGTTTAGGATAGTAGTTCTTGTGCGTTCTAGTTTTCTTTCCTTAACTAATGTTTAACATAAAGTTCAACGGGTTGTGGTTTTTATAATTCCTTTAAGTTGAAACCACACACATTTTTGACCTCGCACAATAAACAGCCGAAAGATCACAGTAAAGACAGCAGGTCAGCTAGACTATCAGCTAATCCAAAGATACCGCTAGATTGCATATAGTTTATTGCAATGAGGATAACTGCTACTGAAGTTCTCCTCCTAAACTCATTCTTTTCGCTAGGTGTCCAGTGCAGCGGTTGCAACACCAATGCTACCTGGGACCATGAAAGCTCTACAAGCGTTGAGTTCAACTCCTCATCTGAGTATGGAAATGCTACAGAACTATTTAAAACTGGTGGGGAAGATTATTTAATAGATACAGGCAGCAAGAGCACATCCAGCATTGTATCAATGGAAAGCGCAGCAAAATATCCTTATGATGAAAAGTTAGAATTGACCCCACTACCTTCGAACTCTCTTCTTGCATCCTTCCAATTCTTCATGAAATCAAACGACTTTGAAGATGTAATGGATAAACAAAGATATGACCAGTATAGCCACTACTCTGTCTTTCCGAAAGCAATTAGCCCTGTCATGGATACAACAAGTACAAGAAAACTGAGTTTGCGGTTCACTCATGGTGTGTGGGATTCAGAGGATTGGGGCCAACTTCCACATGCTGGTAAGAAATCCGGAGGTTCCGGTGTGGAGTTATGGGCTATTATTGAAGCGGCCGATCAGCAGACAGCGTTTACTAATTGGCGGAAGCTCGCAAATTCTCTAAGTGGTCTCTTCTGCGCAACTATTAACTCAGTAGGTCCAACATCTACAACATATCCTGTTTCATCATTCCAACCTGACGAAAATGAGGAGATTCCTCTTTTCAATTCATCGAATCACCTGTATTTATTACGTGCGGCTCTTCCTAACGAGCCAATTTGCACAGAGAACTTGACCCCATTCATTAAGCTACTGCCAACTAGAGGAAGAGAGGGTATTTCAACGCTTCTAGATGGACACAAGGTATTTGATTCTCTATGGCACTCTTTTTCAATTGATGTTGATACAATTTGTGATACATCTGGTAAATGCCATTACTATATGGAAGAGTTTATTGAAATGGCGCTAAATGTACCGCATATTTCCTCTCGTGTTAAAAGACCAATCCCAAAACCAGTACAAGGCGACGAGCTTCGCTGCGACAGCAGTAAGGTGTATGACTCCTGGACATGTTTCCCGTTGCCAGAAAGCGCTCGTACAAATTACGAACTCTCCAAATTGTTTGGTAGATACATCATGGGTTCAAACTCGCTGTCGGAAAATCCGTCAAGGGTCTGCGTTTATGCCTCCGATAACTGGAAAGTCCTGATTAAAGTTGGTGATTCCTATTTCTCAACCGGAGACAATTGCTTCAATATTAATGGTGACGAGTGGCATGATTTATATTTGGAAACACAGAATACCTCCCAAGTATTTCCTCTCAGTACTTCGCCTGTCTATGTGACCAGATCTCTCACAGGCTATGGTCAAGATAAAGGTGGGTTGCGTACAGTTTTTCGAAACCCTTCTGCAGTTCCTGTTACTCTAACTTATTTTGAATCGTTGCCGTGGTTTATGCGTTTATATCTGTCAACTTTAAAAATTGAGAGTGATGACAAAGCTCTAACCATTAAAGATGTTATCCAATCGACATATTACCTGCCTGCTGAAGACAGAAAGCGTTCTACCCATTTAGAATATCAGATGACCATTCCAGCCAATACCACATTTGCACTTTCTTACCAATTTGATAAGACACTTCTACAATATGCTGAATACCCACCCGACGCCAATCATGGCTTCGAAATTGACTCTGCTGTCATTACTGTTACATCTCCTACAAATTACGTTTTCCGTACAGCTACCTTGCTTCTGACACTTGCTACTCCAGATTTCAGTATGCCATACAATGTCATCATTCTAACTTCCACTGTCATGGGCCTCATCTTTGGTACACTATTCAATATGCTTGTGAAGCGTCTTGTCCCGGTTCAGCTGGCAGACAAAATTGCTGCTGAGAACGGCATTCGGGCAAGAATACAGCGCTTCAAACAGCGCTTCTTCCGCTCTAAGCAACCCGCATCTACAAAAAAGCATGAATAGTGAAAGTGCATTTATCTATGTTGCGTACCACGCTAAATAGCTTATATACACTAGAAAGGGTCTTCATATGGGTCTTCTTCATCATAATCGTCGTCCTTTTCGTATTCGTACACAATTGCTCCGCCAGTGTTGAAGGATTGCGCCTCCAAATATGGCAAACTAACCTGCTCTTTCGCCCACTTTTGCTTGTCAGTCGTACCTAGGTTAAAAGTAGTCAACCCGCTTAAGGCTTCAGGGGTCTCTTCTTGGTCTTCCTCTGCGGCCTCGATTATAGCAGAATAAGTGTGGCTTTGAGAATCCACCCTGAATCTATATGTCAATGACCTTCCCGACTTCCTGCGATTGACCAGCGTCAACGCGTAAACGTGTCCGTTCAGATTCCGCGGGACTATCAAGCGGTTCAACTCTCGGCCAATCTCCTCTTCATCCAGCTTATCCGTCAGAGGTTCTACCTCTAGGATAGTATTAGCAATAAAACGCAGCAATTGTAGCGCGTCTGGGTAGTGCTGTAAAGAGGTGTCAGGCGCAGTAGGAACAGATTTGTGATATATAGCGAAAACTCGAACCATAGGCCCACCCAATGCTGCTAGGAACTCGCCCAGCCTGTTCACCGGGATATAATTTATAGCATCAATGATAATTAGTTGCTGTTTATTGTTATTTCCTTCCTTCTTCGAGCTTAGCTGCCTATGAAGAACATCTATAAGTTTCTCAACCGAAAGTAAAGACGCATCGATGAAATTCGTCGCGTAAGCAGGTTTATTCATATGCTCGAAAGACACATAGGTAATTGCAACGTCTGCTTCTTGAATATTGTGTATAAATTCTGAGATGAGGTACTCGCTGCTCTGCGCCAACGTGTCCGTACAAAGGAGAAAGTTAGACTGCTCTTTCAGAGAAAATACACGCTTGAGAAGAACCGATGCATTCTGGCCAGTTGCTGTCATCGTATAAAGATCCTTAACGGTACCACTGAGGGTCTTTTGTGTGCTCATCATGAAGCTTTCTACAAATATCGAAGAATTACATCACTACATACGTATATCATCACTTATACAAAGCAACCCGCTACGTGTGTATAAATATGGCTAAATGAAAGCGTACATAGCGTCAAAGGATGTGTTCAGAGAGAACTATCTATCCGGTATCATATATAGGTCCCATTCCTACAAGCCAAGTCGGCTCTCATTCGTCAGTTCGTCCTTTATGATATTTGATGGGTGTGTGGGTTTAAGGCCTTAATAATCTTAAATTCAGAATAAAGCTACCTTCATATATTCAAATATGTGAATATAGTAGTAATAGCGAAAGAGTAGAAGGCCCATCAACTGAACCCAAGACCCCATAAGTATAATATATAGGCACTTTCAACTGTCTTAAGAAAAGCGATCATAATGCCTGTTGTATATGGGCCTCAACCACTAAGTCGCTTAAATACCGAGACGAGGCACGGGTTCGAACAGCAATACTCAAGTGAGCAGCTGCTGGAGTCGCTAGCAAATGGCTTTATCTTCTATTTTGATGGCAAGAGACATAAGTCTAATGGTAATCCTGTACTAGAAGAGCAGAAACAGAAGGACGTCAATAATTATTACCAACCTATTCCTGATTGGAAGATTGTCAAGGATAGACAAAAGACAGTATCAGCTGCCCTGTTGTTATGTTTAAACATTGGCGTAGATCCTCCAGATGTGATTAAAACGCATCCGTGTGCAAGATTAGAATCATGGGTGGACCCACTTAATTTCCAAGACTCTAAGAAAGCGATAGAGCAGATAGGGAAAAACCTCAAGGCACAATACGAATCACTCTCTCTTCGAACGCGATATAAACAAAGCCTTGATCCTTGTGTGGAGGACGTTAAGAGGTTTTGCAACTCATTGAGGCGGGCCTCGAAGGACGAAAGGATCCTTTTTCATTATAACGGGCACGGGGTGCCCCAGCCAACGCCTTCAGGGGAGATATGGGTATTCAACAGAGGGTATACTCAATATATTCCTGTTTCTCTCTACGACTTACAGACATGGTTGGGGGCACCTTGCATATATGTGTGGGATTGCAGCAGCGCGGGGAATATCATCAACAACTTTCAGAAGTTTGTCAAGAAGCGCATCAAAGACGACCAGGAGGGTAATCATGACATGGCAGCGCCCTCTCCCACACAGGCCTATCTTGAGTGCGTCCATTTGGCAGCATGTGCCGCTGGTGAGTTGCTTCCTATGAATCCTGAATTGCCCGCTGATCTTTTTACTTGTTGCTTGACGGACCCAATCGAAATATCCGTGAAGATATTTTTAATGCAATCGTCGTTGAAGGACACTAAATATTCAGTCTTATTCCAAAATGACGATTCGCGTTATGGAACAGGAAATATAAATCGTATGCCCAACATATCTATTCCAGGAAAACTTTCTGAACGGCGAACTCCCTTGGGTGAATTAAACTGGATTTTTACTGCTATCACCGATACTATAGCCTGGACTTCCTTACCACGTCCTCTTTTCAAAAAATTGTTCCGTCATGACTTAATGGTTGCTGCATTGTTCCGCAACTTTCTTTTGGCGAAGCGTATAATGCCGTGGTATAACTGTAATCCTATATCGCATCCTCCATTACCAGATACTATTGCAGACCACCCAATGTGGAAGTCCTGGGACTTAGCAGTTGATGAAGTCTTAACAAAGCTTGTAGAAGACATGCAAAACAATCTAGATAACAAACCGACAAAGCTTGAAGCGCAGGTGCTTTTACAGCAACTCCCTGGTCTAACGAGATCGGACACAAATAATGGTATTTTACCGGAATCACTCAACTCCAAGAACCCAATGGGCAACTTGAGTACAATGTCTCTGGCAAACATGAATAAGACTTCATCTGGGAATCCTTTAGTTCCAAGTTCTATAAACCCTAGCCTAATTCAGGGACAGGCACAGCAACAGCAAGTGACGAAGTTTTTTGAACAAAACCTAACTGCATTTGAATTATGGTTGAAATACGGCGCGAACACGAGACATCCACCAGAACAGCTGCCTATTGTTCTTCAAGTGCTACTTTCACAAGTGCACCGTGTGAGGACCTTAGTCTTACTCTCAAGATTTTTAGATCTAGGGCCTTGGGCAGTCTATCTCTCTCTTTCTATCGGAATCTTCCCTTATGTCTTAAAGTTATTACAAAGCCCTTCTCAAGAATTGAGGCCTATATTAGTTTTTATTTGGGCGAGGATTATGTCTATCGATTACAAAAATACTCAAACTGAGTTGATTAAAGAAAAAGGTTACTTGTACTTCATCAAAATGTTGGTTCCAGAATGGGGAATGCATTTACCCTCTTCCAATAGCAATGTTAGTCCTTCAACCCCTACAATGTTAGAAAATAGTGGTATTCCGAGTGTGCCAGGCCAGCAGGCTAGCGCGTCGAATGCTTCTACTATATTGAATAACAGTACTACGGACGAGCAGAAAGCTATGGCGACTTTTGTTCTATCGTGCTTTGTCAAGGATTTCCCTCTAGGTCAGAAGTACTGTTTTAGCCAAGAATTGGTCCAAAAATTGTGTTACTATATTGATAATTCAGAAGTACCTCTTTTCAGGCAATGGTGTGTGATATTAATAGGCCAATTCTATCTAAATAATCCCCTTTACAAAAGTATATGTTTACGGGAAAAATTCCTTGAACCCATCATGAAATCGCTTAAAGATCCTGTTCCAGAAGTGCGCTGTGCTGCACTTCTCTCAATGAAATATTTTTGCTCTGAATATGATGATGCTGAATTGGCATTAAAGCTGCAGCAAGAATGTCAGCAGCAACTTCCACAATTACAATCTAGATTGCAGCAGCTTCAATCCTCTTACCAGGCCACCACCCAAGGTCAGCAGCAACAACAACAACCACAACAACAACAGCAGCAGCAGCAGCAGCAACAACAGCAACAGAATCAGCAAGCCCAACAGCAGCAGTATTTGCAGCTACAGCAGCAACTACAGCAACTACAGGCTACTATGATTCAGTTGCAACATATTGACTTAAAGCAGCTAAAGCAGGAGGAAATAAAAATGATCGCTGCTGCCTTAATGCATGTTAATGATGGCTCTCCAATGGTTCGTAAGGAGTTGGTTATATTTATGTCACAAATTGTCGAAAGGTATAATTCTTTCTTCATTGTTATTGCATTTAATGAAATAACGGAGGAAATTATATCTATAGAGGTGGACAACAATGAAATGAATGACATGAAACGAAAGACTATGATAGGTCATGGTTCAATATTTAATACTGTCTGGAAAGCTTTGCTAATTTTGGCGGAAGATCCATATGACGAGAACAAAGCACTTGCCGGCGATGTTATCGATTATATTTTAGTAAAACTGAAGGACCATCCAGAATTAGGGGAAGTTGTAACTGAAATGGAAAAGTATCTTGTAAAGAGGACAGCGAGTGCCCAAATAAATGGAAGTCATAATGTTGGAGTTGGTGTAACGAAGTTACCGGCCCCAAGGCGCCCCAACAGTTTAGGAGCGTACGATAAAAGCAATTCTGGTTCCCATCAACCTAAGCAGCGATCAAAAAGTCAGAGGAGTTTTTCTTTGAGCGGTTTGTTGAAAAGCCTTAGGTTGACTTCAGAAGAGGTACCTTCAGACTCAGCATCTAGCGGTAACCGCAAACAACATTTATCACTTGTTAGTGTTCCTTATGGTGTTGCACCAAGGGCACCAACGCCACATTTTAGAAAACGTGATGGGCCCAACACTATGCCACTAAAGAGTACTTTCTTAGAATACTGTAGTGAATATTTTCAAGAACCACAGATGAAGAAAAAGGAAGCAGATGAACCAGGAAGTGTTGAGTATACAGCAAGGATCTGGAGGAGAAATAGAAATGAAAATATAATCCAATCTACGCAGGCACAGAAGCATTTATCTTTGTACGGAGACTGGACAGAAAAGAAGGGATCCATAGATAATAAAACGCAACCAAAGTTACTGCGGTTTGCGCAATTTGAAAACTATATCGTTTCCTCCGATGATAGGGACAACATTAATGTTTATGACTGGGAAGACAACAAAAAGTTAGCGAGATTCTCAAACGGAAACCCCTTTGGTACAAAAATAACTGATATGAAGTTTTTGAATGAAGATGACATACTTCTATTGTTGACAGGTTCATCCGATGGGGTTGTGAAAATATATAAAGACTTTAGCTCCGTTGAAGATATCGAGTTGCTTTGCGCTTGGAGAGGTCTAACTGATTTACTTTTGACACCAAAGTCTACAGGTCTTTTAACCGAATGGCAGCAGAGCAGAGGCTCACTATTGACTACTGGTGATGTGAAAATCATCCGGGTGTGGGACGCTTTGACAGAGTCTATAGAGGTCGATATCCCTGCTAAATCTTCAGCACTGATTACCTCCTTAACTTCAGATCAACTCTCAGGTAATATATTTGTTAGTGGTTTCCATGATGGCTCTATTCGTGTGTATGATCGCCGTGTAGATCCAAGGGATTCAATGGTTCGCCTATGGAAATCGGGCGGTGGCAGGCAACCATCGTGGATAAATAACATACAATTACAACGTGGTGGTTACCGAGAACTAGTCAGTGGAACTAATAACGGACTAGTAGAATTGTGGGATATAAGGTTGGATCAACCAGTTTTGACTTTTACCGACAATGGCCAACAGACGTCCAGCAATAGCTCCTCCCCACAAGCAAAAGGAACAACAATGACATCCATTCAACTACATGAACATGCTCCAGTAATTGCCACTGGTACAAAGCAAATAAAAATATGGACGACTTCGGGGGACCTACTTACGGCCTTCAAGAACAACGGGTTTTCTCACACTAGTGGCGTGGCCGGCACTTTGGCTACAGGTATTAGCGTAGCACGTTCCTCAACATCCTTCATTTCATCCATGGCATTCCATCCTCATAGAATGATGTTGGCTGCTTCAAATTCACATGATACCACGATTAACATCTACGAATGTCGTGGTACGAAAAATGATTATATTCTATACTAGGCTTTGCCAGCCAATATTAATTCTGTTTAAACAGTTAAGAAGTGTACAGTTATCTACTTTAGCATGGTAGCGATACTCGTAGTGTATCGTAACATTAATACATATACCGAAATTGTGGATTAAGATCACTTAATCTTTTATCGTAGGGTGGATCCTCGCCCTTCTCTTCACATTCTTTCAGTATTTCATCTTTCTTCTTATTCAGCCTCCAATACAGATATAATTGCAAAACCGTTAAACAGCAAGCTAACAACTGCATTGCAATGCATACTGAGATTCCCCTACGATAGTGAGGCTTTTCCTTGGCAGTAAATATCTGACCACTTAGCAAACCTGATGCACAACCACAAAACAGATTTAATCCAAGCGCTGTCGCACGCTTATAGTAGTTGCCATTGTTTCCACTTATCCATAAACAGTTAGTGCATACATGAACAAGTAGACCCAAAGCTAGAACATACACTCCAAATAGCCTTACATGATTATTATCTGAGCTCCGAATAATAATAAGACCAACCGAGCAAACTAGACAGGCTCCAATGATGAACGGCGATCTAAGTCTTTTTTTATCAGAATAATATGCACAGATGAAAAAGGATACTGCTGTTACAAAGTACACTGGCACTGTCATGAGTTGTGCATGAACATAGTCAAATCCCATGCCAGAGATGATAGTTGGCATAAACACACTGACACTGAAAAACGTTAAATCAATACCAAAAAGTGCGAAAGCCGAAGCCCAAGTTTTTAGATCCTTTACAGCTAGCCATACTTGGAACCATTCAAAGCGGTCGTTTGGATCAAAGGTGTCCATTGTGTCATAACGTTCTATAATATACTTCCTCTCTTCCTCATCGAAAAACCATGAGTCCTCAAGATTTTTACTGAGCCCAAACCAATATATTGGAGTTGCTGTAATTGTTATGATTCCTTCAATTAGGTATATGTATTGCCATTGACTTAGCGATCCTTGGATGCTTCCGCAAGCGTAAGAAAGTAATCCTCCGAAAGAAGACGAAATACACGATGCTAAAAAGAGCCATGCAAAACGACTAGCATACTGCTCTCTCCGATAGCAAACCGTCAAATACATGTTAATCGCAGGATAAATATTACCCTCGAAGACGCCAAGCAGCAGCCGGGTAGTCAATAGTCCTTGATAGTTTGACACCCAAGCAGTGCATAGGGATATCACGCCAAATCCAAATATACCTAGACTCATCAGTAGTGGAACACTAAATATCTTCATTAAGTTTGCTCCTATGGGATCAAAGAATATATATGTAACGTAAAACACTGTGACACAGTTACCGTACTGATTTCCCACCAGCTTAAGATCCTCCGACAACCCTGCAATAGCTGCATTACCAATATTAGACCTGTCAAGACTAGATAAAAAGTATAGGAAGGCCATAGACGGCAGCAGAAACAAATCCATCTTCCTAAGTATCCTCTTCTCCATAGGGTTGGTTGGAGATGGTGGGGATTGGAGGTATTCCTCTTTGCATATCACGTGATCCTTCTCAATCTCATTCTGTGATGTGACATCGCTTTCTGTAAGAGCGTAACTTCCCATGATTCTATATTAAAGCTTTTGATCCATGCAGTTTGATAATTCAGAGTGCTTTGATGTGGAACATCTACCCGACGCTTGTAGTTTTACCGCTAGTAACTTGAATGGTGATGACAGTGGTGGGATAATAAATAATTCGAAAAAATTTCATTAAACGATAAAATACGTACCAGCTGATGAAGTATTAACGCTTAAATATGCCCTCAGTTGATTCTGTGTAGGCCCATGTCCCGTGTTTAATATTTATTTACGTATAGTTAGTCATCCACAATTAAAGCATGAGCATTATTTGGAGTGGGCAGGTTGTAGCAAGAATTCTTTACTGGTATGGTACAACATAATTACTAAAGAATTTGGGCTGCATCTCAATACTTTTTATCAACGTAGTTCTTATCGCATGTTAGCTTCCCATTGTTAAAGCAAAATTATTGGCTGTCGTTGTTTACCTTTTAGTTTAAAGATATTAAACGTCCACTTTGAGGATACATGTTGGATGCCTTGTAGGTTCCTTATGGTGTCAGGCTAAAAACTAACAACAGACCATCTAAGATTAAAAGTAACTAATCACTATGTAAAACTAACCTTTTCGTATCTTAAACCTTCTCAAACGATTTCTATACATTAGATATAATATGGCATGCTCCGCAATATTGTTGATGGGGTCCTCCATGACGTATACGTAGGATAGGCCCTGAATAAGGAAATAAGGAAATACGGTATCGCAGTGACCACATGAATAGTTGAACCTGCTACTTCGATAACCAAAATAACGAGACATGCATTCTGAATCTCGCTCTTGGCGTGGAACAGACTGCCAGCCAATAATATATTCCTGGCGGAAAGAATATATTCCATCGTATTCCGTTAGCCTCAGAAGGGAGATTAGGCCAATTTGGGATGCCACAACAAAACAGCCAAGTTCTTTGATATAGCAGACAAGAGAAATTCTGTTCAGGTTTTCGATCTCAGGACAGCAGGTGGCTACATCACCTGTAGGGAATATATCGTCAGTCGTCATAGCGTTGATTATCAGAGGATCTGACCGAACTAGATATATCTTTGTATTGGTTGTAACCACAAACATGTAGCGATCAGTAACTGGAGACTGGAATTCTGGACCCTGTAAGTTATGCCTTGTATCTTTTTTCAAAGTGGAATAGAGTCTATAAAGCTTTTCAATATGGTTGGTTAGTGTCATTTCAGATATTTCTTCATACATAGTTTTTCCAATCCCGGTGTTTCCTCCATGAGTGAAGAGATATGAATCATTATCTAACTCTCTTGTGAGTTGTAGTTCGTTGGAAGACGACGAATCACTTCTGCTTCTCAAATTTTCTTCACATTTAAGGGAAGGGTAAAACCTGGGGTCCCTAGTCATCCAGTTTCGACTAGCTCTTATGAACTCGTTATTGGAAAACTTGGCGAGTTCTGGTGGACTGTGCAAATAAATTCTATCATAAGATTCTTCTGGACTGTGTATACGCTTTAAAATATCGACATCACCTTGCTGTGTGCCTGAGACTCCCTCCGCGTCAAAAGAAAGGTCAAAGGATTCAAAATAGTTACACGGAGAGACTTCTTTGACATTCATATTTAACAATTCTTCTCGCAACTTGCCAGAAAGCTTCTTCTTGGCTGGTAGATACTCTTCATTCCGAAGGAGTTTAGCTTCCTCAGCGCCACATGCTATCTTAGCGTCCCCAAGTGCAAGGCCCTCATGTACGACAAAGTAATAAGAGCTCATATCTTGGTCATATATCATGGAAGATGGACTTATATACACTTTTTGATATGGAATAATTTCACCTTCAGGATTAGGTAGTTGAGCACAGGTAAAACGTAATTTGATGCATCTGTCAATGTAATGACGGGTATTCAATAATTGTAATTGGCTAACAGGCACCAAAGTTTGTTCCATATGTGTGGCTATGCCCAAAACACTACATTTACTTGGCCTACTTGGATAGCTGTCCAGCAAAACACTGTTTTGACATATTAGAGATAATACTTCCTCTCTGTGCCTGTCATTGTAATTGTTCGATAAGTATTCATATTCACTGACTCGATGGAAAGCCTCTCTGTCAACTGGTGTTATTGTCCAACACCAGCTGGGAAAGTATTGCTCATCGTGATACTCCCATGGTATCCTTGACCTCTTTTCCGCCGTAAGAGTGGTAAATAGGAAGCGCTGCATCCGGATTGTGCCAACACTACCAAAAATCGAAGCATACGCCAGTATGATATCCCTTCCTTTGTTGGGATCCTTGAGGAAAGATATGCAGGGAACATTATGTTCTAAAGGAACTTCATCTATGACAAACCTATCCATACCTCTACTATGTGCAAACAAAGTTATACCTGTTTCCATCTTACCATCATTATGGCCTGCAGCAATGTATTTTATATCATCATCATCGTCAAAGATATCAAATGACCAGCATGATCCTTGCGCTTCTAATATATATTTTGGCTGTATAACATGCCTACCATATTTCTCTAATTGCTTTGATAGATTATCTGTAGAAAAGTCCTCAACCGCAAACATCATAACATAACCATTCTCACAACAGAAGATCACGTACTCTTTCTTATAGAATGAACTGATTTTGACAAAATGTATCCTAAAATCAGCCCTTACCCGTGTTAAATTCATCACTTCCGGCAAAGGCAGGCCACTGTAGAGATATGATGAATCTATCAGATTGAACTTTGTGACCTCATCTTTCCCTCCAGGAGCCACACCAGACAAAAGGAGATTCATAGCCAAAAAATCGCTGCCAAGGCCGGCAAACACTATTTTGTTGCTGCTTATGCACATTAGATTATTATCATAGCCGCCCCATTGGCTTGGCTCGACGATAGGCTTCGAGTTTTCTTCATACTCGATGAAAAGACGCTCCCATGGAGGCAGTAATGTGTCCGCTGGATTTATTGAGCGTCCATTATAACCCCAAACTGGCTCTCTTCTAGATGCTTCATGCTTAACATTGTCTATGAACTCCCTATCTTTTGCAGAGACTTCACTAGATTTGAAAGAGTCAGAAAACCTTAATCTTTCCTTGATGCCTAAATGTTTTATGTGAAGTGGCTCTGTTGCAAACCATTTCCAGCTTTCTGAACTTCCTAGTTCCCCTTCAATGTCTTCATTTAGCTTTAGTCGTAACCTTAGCTCACAATCCATAAATGGCCTCCTTGTTCGTTCCCTGATATATCCATTAGAGGCCAAAAAGCGTTTGAAACAAGCGCTATCCTCATCCAATAGTTCGCCCATTGCTAGCAACAGCGCTATAAAAAATCCTGTGTTTTCTTTATGTTTGAACTCAATGTCCTTTATTGCGCACGAAACGACTTTTATTTTCTTAATGTCTATATTGATATCTCAAATAGAACTACACAACCAAACTCACCGAGGATGTAAGTATTCCAGCTTAACTACTATTAACTTTAAATATATATCTAGTGTAAATGTTTATATTTACATCCTAAATAATTGCAAGTACCATGTAGCATTTCGTTTTGGCATAACATTGTCTCATCATCATCATTTTCCTTATTATGTGTTGTATCGGAATCACCTGAGCATCTCATGGAATGATAAGGTGTAAATGACCTAGCTTTATTCTTCTTTATTCTGACGAAGCTGTCATGTAGAAGGTTGTCATTTGCTTCTTCATCCGACATATCATCTAAGTTCTGTCGGCTTACGGGATTTTTATTGGATTTAAAAGTATGCTGGCCGCCAGAGACGGGTGTATCATTGGATGAAGTACCGGATAAGATTGATAGTTCATCTTCAGAAAGTTCTTGACTGAAATCCTCATCAAAGTTGTAAGCCTCATGCATGTTAAAATGAGTAGCAGCGTGATTGCGACTTACACTACTTATGCGGTTAATAGACATTCGTCCCGACTTACTTGTCCGAGGATAAGATGTTAGATCCATATTTTTCAGTTTTATGGGGTCTTTATCCCCATGGGGGGTTCGTATTTCTATAACTTCGGTAGATGCAGGGGGTTGGTTACTGCCATGCGCTACAATGGTATTACTTCCAGCTGGTTTAGCATAGTTATCATTATTTGATATCTGGTCAGAGGAGTGGGGCAACATATGATGGTAGTAGGATGAACAATTCAACTGGCCCTTGGTTTGAGGCTTCTTTAATGAAAGAAAGGAAGAATCTATAATTTCATCGCGCACACCCAAATCCTGGAAGAGCAATTCAATATGCGAGATAAACTCTCTTTTCCTCTTAAGAAGCTCCGAATTAAGTTTGGGATTTACCTCGAATTTTGTTTTCCTTGCTATAGACCTCACTCTATGAAGTTCAATTTTATATTTGGTCAATAGTTTCGATAATAACGTGAAAACCTCTGCTTGTGTTTTTCCAAGAACGGGGGGATCCAGGGGACTATAAGAACTTGTGCCATTAAAAGTACTATCAAATAAATATGCAGGCGATCGAAGAGGTTCAACTATATCCTCTGTATCAATATTATCAGAATCACTGCATAGGTCAACTACCAAGTTGTTTATCCAGCCGCTCTTGTGAGTCTTAGAAGTTACGGAAGGTTGAAAGTGTGCCTCATGGTTATGAGTATCATTTCTGTTCTCCCGAAAGTTGTTATTATCCTCAGGTTTAGTGCATGCAGTTGTTTCCCTTTCACTATTCTCAGAAGACGGATGTACTACAGGAAGGCCTAACGATGTAAACAAAAACTCCAAAAAGAGTGGGTTAAGGGAACTTTTCTCTTTGATGTCCTTAAAGGCGTAGCCAAGTCTAATAAGGTCTAGTATGTATGATTTAGCGACTTCTATTTTGTTTTCCCTCAATGCTGCTTCTCTCTTCTGCGCAGCAACTGAACGTTCTAGCTCCTGCATCCTAGAAGCCAATTTAGGCGAAACCTTTTTTTGGGACAATAGCTGGGTTGCATCACTGGAAGGTCGAGAACAGTAGGCCTTTCCAACCATTTCTTGTAACTTTTCTTACATTTAGTGGTTATATGTGTTGTCGGGGTAAATATAAAATGTTCGTCTTTTCTTGTCATGATGAGCAACGGACTCTAACAGAGTACTCATACATTATTACACAGGCCAAAATTTAGAGAGTCAAAAACCTTTCAACTCATGAATAAAGTTTATGGGCGAATAATTCTAAAGAAAGTATCAACTTAATTATTAAATAATAATACATATAATAAAGAATGGGGAATTACGAAAACACATCTTCCTGCCCTGCTTCTAACTGTTCACCCTCAATTACATCTGCAAACTGCATAAAATGAGGAGCTCTGTGTAGTTCATTGTAAAAACCTACCGGTATGTCAATTTTTAGTTCATAATCTAGCTCAGGATTGAAACCTGCACCCATGAAGGCATAGTTCCAAAAATCTGACTTTGGAACTAAGAAGTTGCCCATTATACGCTCCGATAATAGGAGCTGAGCATTTTCGCTGAATGCTGGCTCAAACCCCTCAGGAGAATTATCTTGTATGGCTTTATTGCCCATTCCCCAATGGTAGCCGTCCTCTGTAACATTATAAATAGACAAGGAAATGGCCCCAGGGATCAAACCAACAGCCAAACTAACGGCTTCTTCCTTTGAACTAAACATCCTTGAATGGACTGTAACCTCAGAGGGTGTCATATATCTCCTTTCCTCTGAATGTGTATGAATCCATCCTAATAGCTCCAATTCTTCCAGATAAGGATTGCTTTCAGAATGATTGGCCATTTGGACGATCTGGTTATTACCTAGTTGTGGGCATATTACTATAGTTTTTATTTCCTTGACATTTGGGTGGCTTTCTGCGGCCTTGCCATACAAATATCCACCCACTTGAATTTTCACATCTGAAATCTCCACGAACTTCTTTAAAAGATTTCTTGGCATAACGTATACAGGTTTTTCCTCAATAAAGTCCTCAGAATTGATGTAGATGTTCTTCATTCGCAGGTAGAGCAAAGAACTTTCAATGGCTCGAGAGCGCCATTCATTCTTGGATGTGAATTCTTGTGCTTCATAATTCGCAGAAGTGACGACTGTGATTTCCTCACCTTGTGCATTAATACTTTTAGTCTTCATGGCACTTGTAGCATTCATACTGTCTGGTTCACCATCTGTTGCTTTTGAAGCTTCCAATTCAGCCATCTGTTGCCTCTTCACCGATGGCGCCTTAATGTTCTGACCAAGGATAATATCTTTGATTTCTGTTTGGGTTAAAGTCGCAATATCAACGTTATACTTCAAACTATATTCGGATAAGATTAGGTCTCTCATTTGCAATTCAATATCTATCCATTGTTCATCTGTGAAGGAAGGCCAGAGATGATGTGGTAAGATAGGGATGGTTGGGTCTGCTTTCAAAATCATCTGTGCCTTCTCCTCATTAGTCTTCAGGGCCCTTAACAATAAAATTAACCGAGAAAAGGCAGTAAAAGAAGAAAACCTTTCTAACCAGTCATCAAAAATGTTGAACAATACCATTTTCGGTTCTGTAGCCTTCATCACGACATCGTTCAATTTTTCGATCATTAAGGCAGCAGAAAAAGGCAACCTCAACTCTGTGGGTCTGATAGATATATTTGGGAAATCTAACATATGAACCTCAAGTGGATCCATCATCGCTTTCCGAGTCACTATAATTTGTTTTGGGTGTTCTTCTTTTGGTAGAGAATTCACTAGAGCTGTCATCTCTTCCGCAGTCTTCCACTTTGCTAGTTGGCTTAGACGTTTCTGTCCTTTCCATACAGAAGTGTGAATGATTTTCAGATATAGTTGTCCAGTTTTGGGGTTCAAGATAAATATACAACCATTAATCGGTTTTGTTGCAACATTCCCTTCAAGAGTCTTATGAACAGTGACACGATAAACGTTTGTATCATCAATGAAAAACTTGATGTCATCACTGAAAAGTTCTGCATAATTTGTGGAATTTAAGAATGGTTCCTGTGTTTGCGACTGGTATATTTGAAGCCCTTTTCTTATTCTCTCTCGCAAGACATACAACGAAGGGTTGGCTTTCATGATTGTTTTCATACCATTTTGCATTAGAGTCTTCAGGCCTTCAAACCAATTCCCGTACGCATCATACATGTTATAAGCAAGATCTATCGCAACCATAACACCGGTAGGTGTAGGGTACATGCTTACACTATCCGTAGTATAGTCTAAAAACTTGGCACGCACATATCTCGATATATCGTGGGAATCATAATCTCCATATCTTAATTGCACATCTATCCACATTTTGTTGGTCGAAACTTGGTTGAACTTATCACCGCTTTGATGAAGAAGTGAAGGCTTTGATACTTCCCATTTGTATAGACTTGAAAAAGTTATATCAGCTGCAGAAGAATTCATTTTATATGATTTCCGAGGATGGAGAGCTTCTTTATTAACAGATTCAATCTGCAGTACATCCAATTCATTATCCAAGATCTGGCACAAATCAAATACCACACTTTCATGGATTTTTTGCCACAAATGTGCCCTGAATATCTGAATAAGAGATATCTTCAGAGTTGGAATCTTACCATGCAAAAAAATCCCTGTTAAATCCAATTGAACTAAAAACCCAACATAGACATTGGCCCTATTGATTGTAGGTGACCACCACAGAGTAAAACGACGATTAGGAATTTGACTCAAACCTGTACGTTGTGCGTGGGTAAGCCTTTTAAATTGCATCGAGTCTTCGAAACCAGATGCCTTCTCCCAGAATAAGCCTTCCCAGGAGCTAAAACCAGTGCCCTTAAATAGTGTATGTTCCAAAATAGTTTCGATACCGCCTAACGCTTGAATTACATCAGTACGATAGGCGTTGAGATTCCACAGTTTTCCGTCATGGCGACCGTTTGTCCACCAAAAAGAATTTATACGATCCAACGAGTAACGCTTAAAGAACCTGCGCACCCTATGACCTTTGTCATACGCCAATGTGTGACGATCCTTTTGAAATAAAGTACTGATACGAGGTATACCCCTATCCCATGATCCTTCTAATTCTTCAAACGCCAGACGACGATTTTCCTGAATAGCAGCCTTACGCTTAGCAACATAATCAGCCCAGACTCGTTGGGAATCTAAGAACTCATTCTCCCATGTTGTGATATACCTAAATATTGTTGGAATTGGTCTCTCCTCTTCGTGCGTCATCCCTGCACGAAAATGTGTTATGCCCGTATCTGTTTGTTTTGACCAAGTTAGATCAGATGCAGGTATTAAAATATGAGAAGCACTTAACATACCCAGACCTCCTAACTCCTTAGGTGTATAGAAAACAGCAGGTGGGAAACGAGTGGGCATCTTTGAATTCAGCCCCAACTTAACACGGTTCTGTATTCTAGTTTCGCATTTTACAAGAACATCCAACAATTTGTCTGTGCATACAACTGCCTCTCTGAAGTAAGTGAATAAACCTATCAAGGCTGTATTCCATTTAGCTGCAATCTTCGTGAAGGTTGTTGATCCAGAGGACAGCAAGATACCACGAATTTTACTTTCAAACTCATCAATCTCTGAATCTGCAACTTTTAGATATGCTTTTGCAGTCCTTTCTAGGGTAACTTTGTCAATAAGATCCCATACTCCTTCTGCAGAAGAAAGCATCTCTTGCATCCTTATCTTAGGAAGCAATCTCACTTCAAACCCACACATTGAAAATAATAGGTTAGGATTGTTTTTACTGTAAACAGAAGCAAAGGAGTTCTCCCATGTAATGTCCACAAAGGATGAAGGAACACGACCTTGTATCTCCCAAAAAGTAGCACGCCCAAGATTAACGTCCTGCCTTATCAATCGCATTCTGGCATCTCTTGGCCAACATTTCTTATTATTGTACCCAACTGCATTTTCAAAGTTAGGGTCTGGATGCTCAGTTAAAAAGTCTTCAACAAGTTCATCACTCTCATGCTCTTCGAAGTGAAACAAGATGGTAATTTTATTCAAGTAGCGCGAATATAACCTCAAAGGACTGCTAGTCTCTGTTGCATGATCACTGAATTGCAGAAACTCATTGGGGGCATTGGATGGACCAGCTAGTTGATGGGCTCTCTCAGGTCCTAAAATCAAGAGATCAAGCATCAAGCCGTAATATTGATAAACAAAGGATGCATACTGTAACCCACGAACCAAACCATACTTGTTGATATGGCTCATATCTTTGAAGATGAGATTGATATTATTTTTGGCAGACATGTAATCTGCTAGATTTGGATCCATAATCAGCCTTAGGAGCCTATTAACTAGCGTAAAGTCCATTTTTTCAGCTAATCCTTCGAGCGAAGTTTGAAGTAAAACGGTAGATTGCCCATTTGATACATTCCAAATATCGTGACTGTTATTGATACCTTGACACCATTTATATACCAGTAAAGGTGGAATCTCTGAATCACTTGGTTTAACCCAATTAGGGAACAACTGTCTCTTATCAGCCTCATACCAGAGAAACTGATCCAAATACGCGTCTGTAATTTTTTCCAAAGGATCAATCTTATACACAGGAGAGATATACTGGTAATGGTCAACCATGGATATTTCTGCTGGTTTAAAAACTCGCTGAGTTAACAAGTATTTTTTAATTCTATTCAACGTGTCGTGGGGGTTATCATACGCCTCCTCAATTAGTGCCAATTCCTCACGTTCTGAAGCGTTTAAACGAACTTTTGATGTGTATGCTTCCTTAAGGTTTTCCAACGCCAAAACCAAGATCTTAGTGTCATTTTTGTATGTTAAAGGTGGGAAAGGGATAGGTGAAAAATTACGTGATTCAAGCCAATCCACCATTGTTGAGAAAACAGCAGTAGCTTCATCAGGAGTAATTTCAGGACCATTTCTTTCAATTTGTTGCTGACGCTCTTGTTCGTTTTTGATCCACAGTCTAGTTAGTCTACCCAAGTTTTTTTTTACAACCGTTTTTTCGACATGCACACCGCTCTTTATCCTCGCTCTGTTGTAGTGCGCTGAAGAAACCCAACCGTCTGCTTTGGCCTTAACATACCTCTCGATTATATTCTTAATGGGCACTGGCATACCAGGAACATCCCAGGGAATATTTGCTTTCCAACAACGCCAAGCCTCGCTTAAATGCTGCAAGATGGTACGGGCTTTATTTTGCTTCAATCCATCTGGTATCATATCAAGGATATCATTCATGACTGCTGCACGCAGTTCTAAATCATAGTAAGCATCTAAGCGCTGCTTAGTAGTGGTTTTTACTACCTCATTTGAACGTCCTTCGAACTGACGTGTTAGTAGGTTACTCAACCATCTTTCTAATAGTGGAATAATACCTCTCATGAAAAATATCCAAACTCTCCAAGCTGGCTGCCAAAATCCACAACCTGGTCCTTTTCCTATAACTTTGTTGAATTGGTGGTATACAATGTGCTTTAAATCTTTACACGACCGAATTTGATGCATCACCTTATATTTGTATCTGTAAATACCTGTTAGCTGACCTAAATGGTTTAAAATATAATAGATACCATCGGCTAACTGGAAAGCATCAATGTTTCCCAACCTATACTGAACATGTGCATCCACAAGGAGTTTCATGACTTTCAAAATCTCCCGCATCAAATGAAAGGCATTTCCAAAGCGAGATTTCTTTCGTTCTTTTGTTGTGAGAGTCTTGGTTGGTTTCAAGTTAAAGTTGTAGTCTAAGTGCAGATAAGTAAGACCTTTTCGATGAATCAGCAAGTTAAGCATATTAAACCCTTGTCTACAAAGCTGTAGACCTGCTTCAACCCAATCGATGGTTGTTTGCTGAAAATATTTTGTGTTCTTCAATGTTTTCAGCAATTTTATCTTGTTACGCTTTGTTGGTGGTTTGGTCTTAAGTTCATTTAGGACATAATCTTTCAGCTTTTTCTGATACGATATTCTGACCTTCACGGGTAAATCATCATCTGGACGTTGTAAATACCATTGCTTCATCAAAGCGACATCCTGTGCACGCACCATCCTTCCAGATCTTCGATTGTATGGATATGGTGCGTTGTATAATGTAAGTGCCTCTTTGGTAAAATCTAACTCCAGCTTTTCGTCAGCGGCAAGAATAGTGAAATCATCAGGGAGGGAGAAAGCATCTTTTTCTTTGGAAGACTCGTAGCTGGTTCTGGCATGTCTTAAATTTGAACTGACAATTGGAACTAATGATTGATCAAAGAAAAAAGAGTGTACATCAACTTCATCTTCGTAGTTAATCATACAGGATATGGGGTCATGATACCATGCAACACGTACTGACCTAGGCCTTGAGTTATATAACTGAGGAAATGATACCCTGTATTCTGTCCTTAGTGGAATCCGAAATATGATGCGGTCAATTGAGTTAAACTCATTAAAGTCTTCTTCCTCTTCATGTGGATAAAGTGGTTCAAATTTAGGCCCGCCAGGTATGGCATTGTTTAAAGCTTTAGCTGTGAAAAATGAGTTCTTATCAAATAGGTAAAGTTTATTTTTATCTAAAACGTCGTTTAGTAGGGGGGTCGATAGTCTATGCAAATTAGACATAACGTCTGTACCAAGTTTCCATTTCCTATATGAGGGCCCATTTACAGAGTTCATATCAGAAACCAGAGGGGTCCCTTCGTAAAACCAATCTTTCAAGCATTCATCTTCTCTTTGATCAAGTTCTAAGATGATAGGATCAGGCGGTTCAATGTTTTGTATATGTTCAGCAAAAGAAAGAGGAGGTTCATCATCATCAAATGGCGGAAATCTCATTCTTTTGAAGTGCTTGCGATCTCTTTTTTCTCTTCTCATAGCCAGCCACATGGCTGCCCATTGTGCAGTGTAGACAGGTTCTATAACCCTTGGTATCTCGTTTACAAACGTTATTGCTCCTGAGTTGTGATATAAAACTCGTACCTCTTTCACTTGTTCCCATGGCTGTGGCATATTCTCCAGGAGTTTTAGCACTGCATGTGGCATATACTTTAATGCTCCAAGGAAAGCCCTTTTATCATAGTTAAACCTTCTGGAAGCCATATCTGTGTGGTCATCAATGATCTTTCTTAGATGCTCCGGGGGCAATTCCGCTTTGTGAGCATGTACTGTCCCACCTCTTCCCCCCTGCCCTCTTACCTTTTTGACTTTGGACCCAAACCTACTTTTCTGTAATGCAAGCCATTGAGCTCTTAACTCTAGTAGGTCCTCTTTATTCAAGGATTGGCTTACGCCATCGTTGACTTTTGACTGGTAACCGCGCTGTTTTTTGAATTTTGGTTCCTCATCGAAGTCAGGTGGAGGAGGAGGTGGTGGAGGAGGAGGAGGGGGAAGTGATACTGAAGGAGGAGGAGGGGGTGGTGGTGGTGGTGGTGGTGGGGGTGGTGCCATATCATTCCTATCTTCTCTTTTAGTTACACCTGAAGGCGGTGGTGGTGGTGGAGGCGGTGGTGGAGGTAATCCGCTCATTGTTAGTAATACAGGCTTCAAGACCTACCAATAACTATTTTAGAATTAAAACCTAGTTTAGTCTAGTAGAATATGAGGAAGCAATCTAGAAACTGTCAAAAGAATTAATTATTAGTGGTTTATTGCTGCTATATACACGAATAACACCAATAGCCAACAATTACCGGTTTTTTTCAAGACTGGCATTTGCAATATGTTCACCTGTACATCACATATTGATTTTTAAGAATAGTATATCTAAAACTATAAAGTCGATCTATTTACTACAACACCCATTACTGATATTCCATCCTTTTTCTGCACTCTCTCGCTATCACCCTCGCAGCTTCTATTTCCTGTGAAGTTCCATGGGTAACACCGCTAGCGTAGCTATAGGCTGCTGGAAAATTTCTATGTTTAACTTCGTGTCTTGCAAGCCACAACCTTGCTTTAGCACATTCATCTAATAGTATGCCTTGATTAGATTCCTCAACCTCAATACACTTGAGCATGTAATTCTTGCAAGAAATTGCATCTTGTACACGTTCATACAGTGTAGCTAGGTAGAAGAGTATTGTAATGTCTTGATCATTAGACAAGTAGGAAGCTCGCTGAAAGCATTTAATAGCCTGGTTTGGCCTATCAAGTTTATCATAGCAATTAGCAAGGGCCTGCCACATCCGCTTATCAAGGGGCTTCAAAGAGCAAGCTTTCTGTAAATAGTATAAAGCATACAGATGCCTATCCAAAACCTCATATGCTTGACCTAAGCCATACCACGCCTTGAAATCACAAGGGTTTATGTCCACAGCCCTTCGGTAACACTCAATCGCAGCATGTGAGTTTTTCATTTCCACAAATTCATGACCCATTAATGTCCAGGCGTTGGTACATGTTTTGTTTAGTGTTAATGCCCTACGAAAGTACATTATTGCCTTCTCATGTTGTTGCTTGGAACTAAAATAGTTCGCGATGATGCAACAGGTTTCGGGCCTATAGGCGTCCACGTCAGCGGCAAACTGAGATAGATATGCTAGTTTATGGGGTTTTTGTATCACGTAGAGAATATTTGAGTAAGTGTCCAAATCGTCTAACCTGTAGGGATCAATCTTCACTATCTCATCAAAAATTAGCTCAGCGTTCACATAATCCATGTAGTGATAATTCAATAATGCTAGTTCTGATTTTAGGAAGGAGAAATTAGGGAAAATATTCAGTAAATAATCTAACTCATCCATAAAATTATCAAAATCACCTCCAAAGTCCTTAAATATTGATATTTTGAAGAACCTGAGCATTATGGAGTTACAATCCTTTTCCTCTTCCTCCATGGGGAAAAGATCGCGTAGATGCTTGAGAAGCAACAAAGATTCATCCGTACGCGTTATACAGGTGGCTAATTCACACCAACAAGTCCAATTATATGGATATATTTCTAGAGATTTAACAAGTGATTTGATCGCCTCACTTGCTAAGCCCTGCTTCTTTTCTAAAATCCCCCTTAGATAATATAGCAACGCCAACCCGACTCCCGGCTTGTCGTTATCTTCTTGTTGTAGCTCAACAAGAAAAGACTCTAATTCCCTCAAAATTAGAGTTACACTAATCTTCTCGCCTGTTCCCAAATCCACAACCATCTGTGACTGAATGTTAGCTCCCTTTTTGGCTTCTAAGTTACGTTCATCAACCCACTCGTCTACGTTGGTACCTGCAGCCGGATCTTGCTGTGATATATCAGCAGGCTTGGTGAGAACATCAGAGCTGGATTCCTGAGTCTTTTTATCCCACGACATAAATCTGCTATAAAGCCTGAGGAACTTTAGCTTTGGGTGTCTTTCATTCCGTAAGAAGTATGAGCACCTGTCATATTCCTTGCAATCAAATAAATTCGACGCAAATAAGAACAAATCATGTTGTCTGTTATCAAGATGTTCTGACTCAGTAGCTCTGTAGTCTTGCACTGAGGCTGTTCCCGTTGTTGAATTTCTACTCTTCAAAGGTGATTCATCGAAATGCTTGACATCCTGCTCCGTTGGTATCTCACATAGGCCAATCAACGCCTCAGACGACCATCTAGCGCTTTGGAACAACTTCAATTGGGATAACTCCTGGCTGGATTTTCTCAAGTTGTTTTTTATTTCCAACAATGGCTCCATCATTATATCCTTAGTCATTAGCTTTTGATGTATTATCCATTAGCTACTTGCATGTTGCCTATTCTTCATAACACAAAAAAATACGACCAATTTGAGAAACATCAAAGCCAAAAGTTCTACAAATATGAAATCAACAAGTTGACATCAAAACGACAAAAGCGACACGCGCATCCATTTGTTTTAATAGATTTAGCTAAATGAGTACAAGATATATGGAGCTGCTAGATGAACAGCAGGGTTATCTAGAGGAGAATTATGGATTGGTAGAAACTGTTCTAGACATACTAGATGGGTTATCAGATGAACAAAAAACTGACGAAGATAGGATTAAACTACTTAAAGAACTGAAGGAAGAAAGTCAACTGTTATTTCGCTCGCTAATCAACCTACGTGTAAACAACCTCAATTGCATTGAAACTTACAATACAAAGATGAAGGTCGGTCCTGCATCAGATATCGCGAAGAGTAAGTTTAAAGTTAGTACATCCGATGCGAACAGTCCTGAAAATCTTCACTTGTACCTCAAGGAACTTAAGACGCTCACTGCAGCTTGGATGAAACATCTAAAATTACTGAACCAGTTCTCAGTGGACATGTGTTATCCCTTTGTAAGCGGAGAAGGCACCGATAACATTGCTATCAATAGAGAACATTTTCCTCAGGAACTAGCACCAGTAATAGGACGCTACGATCAATATGGCGATGAGGTAGAGGATACACTGAAATTACGAGCCGCTATGATGAACTATTTCGAGCGTATACGCTCATCTCGAGCTAGATACCTGCTTGAGAACAAATATTTGATTGCTGACAGCTTGCGGCAATTAACTAAGGATGTAGCAGCTTGGAGTCAAAAGTGGGAGAGCTTAGAATCGCTTTTGTTCGGTGACAATGCAAATTCGTTACGGCGATTGTTACAGAATGTCAAGACAGTGAAAGCGACGCTTCCCGCACTGTCAAGCGAAGACTTAGTGATGGAATAGAAGGGGCCAATTGCATTTAAAACTAGTTAAGCTACATAAAACCCATATGTATAATAGAAGGACGTAAATGTTTGTTTCTCATCCTGCCTATTCAACCCACACACCATAGACCATGGTGTTAAAAGATGTGCTATTAAAAAGCTTCGATGAGCGGCCAAGAGCAATGAAGCGCCAAGATTAAGATGCTGACTAGTAGTAGATGGCTCCATAATAAGAGCTTTCTTAGGTTTTTTACAACATTACCGGATAATAGTCCAAGAGTATCGGAAAATGAACGCTGGCTAGAGACATTAGGACAGCCATCGAAGGTGAAGAGAAAGTTCGAAAGATTAGAAACTAAAATCGACCAAGCAACAGATAAGCAAATAGAAGAAGGGCGAGGTGGATTGCGTTACTATGTGGAGTCCTACCCGCCTGAGAGTGCATACATTAAAGTTAAATCAGCATTAGCGAATTTCACATCCGTTAGTTACCTCCAAAACAGTAAAGTACGCAAAGCCCAGCAATCTAACTTTGTAGACTTTAGAATAATTAAATGTAGCAGTGGAAATGGCGGTGCTGGAATGGTATCATTTTTCAGAGACGCTGGAAGGGCAATAGGGCCGCCAGATGGTGGCGATGGTGGCGATGGCGGTAGCGTCTATATTCAGGCTGTGGAAGGTATGAACACATTATCCAAGCTAAAGAATACATATATCGCACAAGATGGGCATAACGGAGCGGCAGCGCAGTTTGATGGTGCCAAAGGTAAGGATGTTTTAATTACTGTACCGGTGGGAACAGTCGTGAAATGGTGTGTTGATCCCAACATCGTCCGGAATTTTGTTACTACTGCCATGAAATTGCACCCTGACAAGTCACTAAGAGATATTCTCAACAGCCATATGGTTTCTCTAAATTGCAGTGGTCGTCATGCCATGGATCGCAAACCTTCTCGTATCCAGCTCTTCAGGGATGGCTACAGTCCTGGTGAAGGATGGTTATTCAAAGAGAAGGATGCCGAGTATCATCTTGAAAAGGACTGGTTTCAAGCTTTAAGTAAAAAGGTTGAGGCTTACGATGATGCATTGGTTGAAGAAGAGTTAAGCAAAGATGCTTTCCCCTTTTACGGCTTAGACTTGGATAAACCTACTAACACACCAATTTGCCTTCTTGCAGGCGGTAAGGGCGGTTTAGGAAACATGCACTTCTTGACGAATACAATAAGAAACCCCCGGTTTGCAAAGTCTGGGAGAAATGGAATAGAACAATATTTTATGTTTGAATTGAAAAGTTTAGCTGACTTGGGTTTAATTGGTTTTCCCAATGCAGGCAAATCGACTATTCTGAACAAGATATCTAATGCAAAACCGCGAATAGGTCATTGGCCATTTACCACGTTGCATCCAACGGTGGGAACGATATCAATGGGAATAGATCAAGAAAGCTTTACAGTAGCTGATATTCCAGGGATAATCGAAGGGGCATCCAATGACAAAGGCATGGGCTTAGAATTTCTGCGACACATAGAGCGCTCGAAAGGTTGGGTCTTTGTTTTAAGCCTTGACAGACCTTCTCCACTTGAAGACCTCTTTGCTTTGATTAATGAATTGAAAGGCGAAAAGGAAGTTGCATTGAAGAACGTACTCGTTGTATGCAACAAAGCTGATATTGATCATCAAAAACCAGAATCAAGAAACAAATTCTTACGTGTACAAGAATACTGTAAAGAGCTGAACTGGGACATTATACCTATATCTGCTCTGAAGTCTGAGAATATGAACCTACTGGTGCGAAAGATGGCACGTTGTGCCGGTAAAACACCTACGTAGTTTGTACTGCTTCAACATTATAGTCAATAGCGCTTTCCTTTTTTGTTCTGAAAATTTTAGGCGATGAGCTTTTCATCATCGCAAGGTATATAACATTCGACATAGTGATAATTTGCATATTGGACAACTTAAGTTTAACTTCATCTGTTTATAATGTCTGGATTTAGTTCTTTGGGAGTTTCGAAGTGGCTTGTAGAGTCTCTACAAAGTATGAAGATCACAAGGCCTACCCCCATCCAACATGCATGTATACCAGAAATTCTAAAAGGATGTGACTGCATCGGCGGTGCGAAGACTGGTTCAGGTAAGACTATAGCTTTTGCGGCACCTATGTTATCTCAGTGGTCCAGAGATCCTCGTGGTATGTTTGGTATTATTTTAACTCCTACAAGAGAACTTGCAATGCAGATTGCGGAGCAATTCAAGGCCCTTGGAAGCGCCATGAACATCAAGGTAGCGTTGATTGTAGGAGGAGAGGATATAGTCCAGCAGGCATTAGAACTCCAGCGGAAACCGCATTTCATTATTGCAACTCCCGGTAGACTTGCTCATCACATTATACATAGCGGCAGTGATACAGTCGGTGGCCTAAACAAAGTGCAATATCTGGTTCTTGATGAAGCCGATATTTTACTGACCAATACTTTTAGCAATGACCTAAGTACATGCTTGAGCAGCCTGCCGCCAAAAGAGAAGAGGCAGAACCTACTTTTTACTGCCACCATGACAGACCAAGTAAAGTCCCTCCGCGAAGCTCCTCCAGTGAGTGGTAAGCCGCCTCTTTTCTGTTTCCAAGTTGAAGAGTTGGATAACATCGCTGTCCCAGATTCGTTAAAGACCGAATATCTTTTACTTCCAGAGCATGTAAAAGAAGCGTATCTTTACCAGATCTTGAACAGCTCTGAATACAGTGATAAGAGTGTTATGGTCTTTGTGAATAAGACAATGACGGCTGAGGTACTAAGAAGAACTTTAAAGTATCTTGATCTCTCTACTACTTCTCTCCATTCACAGATGCCGCAAAAAGAACGTACTAACTCACTGCAGAGGTTTAGGGCCAATGCAGCTAGGATCTTAATTGCAACTGATGTTGCTTCCAGAGGGTTAGATATCCCAACTGTCCAACTAGTTGTTAATTACGATATACCTGGCAATCCTGACACATTTATTCATCGTGTTGGTCGTACTGCACGTGCGGGAAGAAGCGGTGAGTCCTTGTGCTTTGTAACGCCAACCGACGTGTCTCGAATTCAGAGTATAGAAGAAAGGATAAACAAAAAGATGGATGAATTCACAAAGGTGGGCGATACTGCCGTTATTCGCAAGTCTTTGACAAAGGTTACGGCCGCAAAGAGGGAAACACTCATGGCATTAGAGAAGGAAAATTTTGGTGAGCGTAGGAGAAGGCAAAAAACCAAGACTACCGGACTGCAAAAGAAGACTTATACATCAAAATAGATACATGTACATTCTATAAAAGCCCTTGGGCTAGTTTAAGCTATATATAGTCTTTAGTCTTAAGTTATCGTATCTAATGTATACTGTGCCTGAATTGTGTCAAAGTAGATTGTCATACTACAAAAAAAAATAGAGCCTAAAAGCGCGCTAGGTCATTTAAGTATATCTCACACAGTAAACCATTGCATCATCCATGTCAAGAGCAAAAGAGATCAAGGAAAAGCAAGAGCTACAAGCTAAACTACAGGCCAGCTTTAATCGTCAAAACCTTAAAGTGCTGGAATGGATAGGTAGCGCCGGTGAAGATGCTCACTCAAAAGATTTATCAGAGTCAAAGGCCATGTTCATGCAGCTTCCAGTAATACAAGTAGGCAGCGGTTTATCATTCAGCAGCAAAGATGCAGCTGCCAAAGATGACATACATACAATTGGGGAGTTCATAAATAGTGACAAGAAGGTTAGCACTTTGGCGAAGAAGAAGCAAGCAAAAATGAATAGCCAAAGTAGCAGCCTCCACAGAATACAGAAAGGCGATACTAAGGCAATTGCATCACTCAAAAGGAAAGTACTTAACGCCCAGAGGAGCCAATTACAGCAAAAATATAGCATTGGTAATTCAACTCATCAGTCGAAAAAGTCCGGTATCTCTACTGACTGTAGTGATGAGGATGATGACGAACCCAGAGTAGAGAAGACTAGCAAGAAGAAATTCGAGCTGCTCTTCAGCTCGAAGGGCAAGAAAACTAAGTAGGAATGTCTCTGCTTATCGTATTCTTATGTTCTATTGGTGCTATAGAGATGGCCGAAACGTTTCTTTTTTTCAGGGCCTTGAAAAGTATTGAAAAGTTTTCAATACATCATCACATCGAAGATTGTTTAAGTATATTCTACAGCAAGCTAACTCGCATCGTCTATAGAGGCAAGACAACTTCAGAAATACCTCGATATGGACTATAAACCTTTGGATCAAAGTCATATGCAACACCAAGTAGCCACTGTGCTATGTTGCAACTGTGGTGTTCCTATGGATGGCAGCACAGGGTTGGTAATGTGCCATGACTGTATTAAGCTAACTGTAGATATTACAGAAGGTATTCCAAGGGAAGCTAATGTGTCGTTTTGTAGAAATTGTGAAAGATTTCTTCAACCCCCAGGGCAGTGGATCAGAGCCGAGTTGGAGTCCAGAGAACTGCTAGCACTTTGTCTTCGTAGATTGAAAGGTCTCAATAAGGTTCGTCTTGTGGATGCATCGTTCATTTGGACTGAGCCGCATTCTAGACGTATTAGGGTGAAACTTACCGTGCAGGGCGAAGCTATGGCAAACACTATTATCCAGCAAACATTTGAAGTTGAATATGTCGTTGTTGCAATGCAATGTCCTGACTGTGCTCGGTCTTATACAACCAACACTTGGAGAGCAAACATCCAAGTTAGACAAAAAGTACCGCACAAGAGAACCTTCCTCTATTTGGAGCAGTTAATTTTGAAGCACAATGCGCATGTGGATACTATTTCGATATCGGAGGCCAAGGATGGTTTAGATTTCTATTACAGTCAGAAAAATCATGCAGTGAGAATGATCGACTTTCTTTCGTCTGTTGTTCCTGTAAAAACCAAGAAGTCTGAGGAGTTGATCTCACAGGATGTCCACACAGGCTCATCTACTTACAAGTTTTCATACTCCGTTGAGTTGGTACCTATTTGTAGGGATGACTTGGTAGTTTTGCCAAAAAAGCTTGCCAAGTCTATGGGAAATATTTCACAGTTTGTATTGTGTTCTAAAATCACAAATACTGTTCAATTTTTGGATCCTATGACCTTGCATACTGCCGATCTTTCAGCTTCTGTATACTGGCGTACACCATTCCCTTCGTTGGCAGATGTATCACAGATGATTGAATTTATTGTGCTCGATGTTGAACCTACAGGTGATGTTAAGGGTAAGTGGGTTTTGGCTGACATTACAGTTGCTCGTGCTTCCGATATGGGCGTCAACGACCAAGTGTACTATGTGCGTTCTCACCTTGGTGCCATTTGCCACCCTGGTGACAGTGTCATGGGCTATTACATTGCAAACTCTAATTATAACTCTGACTTGTTTGACACCCTGAACTACGACCGTGTCCCAGACATCGTCTTGGTCAAGAAGTTGTACCTCAGAAAGAACAAGAAGAACAGAAAGTGGAAGTTGAAGAGAATGGCCAGAGAACATAAGGAAATTGAGGCTTCTCATGACTACTCTAAGCAGCAGAAGATGGATGCAGAACGTGCTGAGAGAGATTACGAATTGTTCTTACAAGAATTGGAAGAGGATCAAGAGATGAGACAAACCATTAATCTATACAAGAGCGCCACTCAGCCAGTCGAAGATGAAATGGAGGATAGTGATAACGAAGCTCCGCAGATTAACATCGACGAATTGCTAGACGAACTGGATGAAATGACCTTGGAGGACCAAGTCAACCAAGAACAAGCTGAGAGTTTTTAAGCGAGTACACATACACTATATACATCTTTGTAATATACCCCCTTGCACTTCTTTTTCAGAGGTTGCATCTTATATCATTTATTGGTAGAGACCCTCATATATGAGCCTATTGTTGGCGATATGGCCTTTATCCCTTTGAGACTTATCGACTAAGGTATTATGGTCGCTTAAGGTGGTAGCCGCTCAAGAGGTGTGAAGTGCGGGTAACAAGGAATAGTCATAGTCATTCTCCTTATATCTACGCTATATCCAACAACAAACACTTTATCACACTAGGTTTAAGGATGGTAGAGATAATGAATCAGGAAAGCCTAAAATTTGCACCAGCATTTCAGTCATTTGTGGATTCAACGTTCTTTCAGGAGTTCTCTTCGTTGAAACTGGATGTTTTAAAACTAGATTCCAAAAAGATTCCTCTATACACTAACTTGGATCACAACAACTCTCCGAAAGGCAGCTCAATTGCTCATGTCTTCCTAAATGCGCAAAGTTTTGATAAAAATACATGGAATGAGAGTGGTACGAGGATCCCAGGCTGGTTTTTCAATTTTAATACGTTTGAGGAGTTTAAGAATCTCGACAAATCCAAATTCCTATATGAACAGGCCTCTGAGCTATGGGAGGCAGGGAAAAATGGTTGTTTGAACGATTCAATTATGTTCTTTTTTATTGCATATGCTGACTTGAAGAACTATAAATTCTATTACTGGTTTGCTGTTCCGGCGTTCCAAATGGATACCATAGAGTTTAACCTTATGAAAAAGGGCCCAGTTGAAGATATCGGGGTGTACAAGGAGTTTTTGGAAGACGACAGTGTTCTATGTGGTGTGTTCGATGATGTAAATCAAAAGGTTTTGAAGGGTCATAAGTCTCATTTGGAAAAGTTCAGCACGTTAGTTATGAAGGATACTAGTAATATTGATGGCTGTCCTACAAGTTTGGTAAAAAACATAATGACGCTATGGAAATATTACAACCCAACCAAAGACGAATGTAGAGTTATACTTCTCAGGAATGAGGGTAGCTTTTTCCTTGACTTACATGTGGAAGGCATTATCTTTTATGAATCAAAGCTAAAGACAAGTGGATGGGAACGAAATGTCAACGGGAAACTAATGCCTAAGTTAATAGAACTGGCATCTAATGTCGATCCACTCAAATTAGCAGAGCAAGCTATTGATTTGAATTTAAAGCTTATGAAATGGAGGCTAGTGCCAGACATTAACCTAGATGTCATAAAAAATTCCAAGTCGCTTATTCTTGGTGCGGGGACTTTAGGATGCTTTGTAGCTAGAGCACTACTTGCATGGGGAGTGAATTCGATTACCTTCGTTGATAATAGTAAGGTATCTTTTTCGAACCCTGTCCGCCAGCCGTTGTACACTTACGAAGACTACGACAAACCGAAAGCGGAAGCAGCAGCGGCAGCGGTAAGATCTATTAGGCCCTCTGCAAATGTGAAGGGAGTGCAACTAGAAGTGCCAATGATAGGGCATCCAGTGACAAATGAAGCTAAGCAATGTGAAGATTACTTGCGTTTGCGTGACCTCATCAAAAATCACGATATTATATTCCTACTAATGGACTCTCGAGAAACACGTTGGGTACCAACAATTCTTGGTAATATTGAGAATAAACTGGTTATTAACGCTGCTCTTGGGTTTGACTCGTACCTCGTAATGAGGCATGGGAACTATGAACAGGAGGACGATTTGCGGCTAGGTTGTTATTTTTGCCACGATGTGGTTGCCCCCAGCGACTCTTTAAGAGATAGGACACTTGATCAAATGTGTACAGTCACTCGGCCCGGAGGTGCTTTGCTAGCCGCATCACAAGCTGTTGAGCTAGCCGTCTCTGTATTGCAACATCCCTTGAAGAACCATGCCCCTGCTGACGCAACATGTACGCTTGGAGATATACCGCATCAAATACGGGGGTTCATTAATCACTTCAACATTGTCAAGCTCAATACACCTGCATATAAGCATTGTTCTGCCTGTAGTCGCATTGTCATCGATTCGCTCCGCACTGACGGCTGGGATTTCCTCAAACAGGCACTTAACAACTACAAACTTGTTGAGGACCTCAGTGGATTATCCAAGGTTCAAAAAGAAGCAGAAGCGGTCTTGGCAGAGCTTGAGCAGATGCAGTTGGACTTAATTGAATGACTTATTGCTAGTATAATATATAGCTACGTCTCTGTCACGTGCGCATCAGGTAATTTATTACGAACGGATAACCTTATGTTTGTAAGGCGTGTTGACGATACAAGCATCGACAGTATAATAATTTATACAGAACTAGAAGTTAACCGCAATAAACCAGCGTAAACTCAGCCATCGTAAAGTTGCTTTTCTTTCAAAAAGATGCCTCTTAAGAGAAGGAAGAATAATCCAAAGGGCGATGTTAAGAAGTTGAAGATCGAAGAGACTGAAGAGGACGTAAACAATGATGCTGAAAGTATTGCAGGCGATAACATGAGGGTCAGCACAGTACAGGAAGATGGAACTGTAGATACAGAAGGGGACGAAGGAGTAGAAGATCTCAAAGATATTGAAAGTGGAGGCGACGATCAAGGTGAAGTTGACGATGAAGGTACTGGTGAAGATGCAGGTGAAGGTGAAGGTAAGGATGAAGCAGACGCTCAAATGACTGAAGAAGTTGAAGATGAGCAGAAGGGCATTGTGAAGTTCATGTTTGATGGTGTTGAATATAAGTTCAAGGAACGCCCAAGCGTAATTGAGGAAAAGGAGGGCAAGATTGAATTTCGTGTTGTGAACAATAATAATACGAAGGAAGACCTGATGGTTCTGACAGGACTTAAAAATATTTTTCAGAAGCAATTGCCAAAGATGCCGAAGGAATACATAGCCAGGTTGGTATATGATAGATCCCATTTGTCAATGGCTGTGATTCGTAAACCATTGACGGTAGTGGGTGGTATAACTTATAGACCTTTTGAAAAGGGGGAGTTTGCAGAGATTGTGTTCTGTGCTATAAGTTCTACCGAACAAGTTCGAGGCTACGGAGCACATCTAATGAATCATTTAAAAGACTATGTACGTGCAACAACGAACATAAAATATTTTTTAACGTATGCTGACAACTACGCAATCGGTTATTTCAAGAAACAAGGCTTCACAAAGGAAATTACACTTGATAAAAGTGTATGGATGGGATATATCAAAGATTACGAGGGAGGAACCTTGATGCAATGCTTCATGATACCAAAAATAAGGTATCTGGATGCTGCAAAGATACTGCTCCTACAGGAGGCTGCTATACAGAAAAAGATACGAACGATCTCTCGAAGTCACATTGTTAGACCAGGCCTTGATCAGTTCAAAGATCTAGATCACATAGTACCTATAGATCCAATGAGTATTCCAGGGTTACGTGAGGCAGGGTGGACACCTGAAATGGATGAACTTGCTCAAAAGCCTAGGCGTGGACCCCACTATGCAGCAATACAAAATATACTAACAGAGCTGCAGAATCATGCAGCAGCTTGGCCTTTCCTTCAACCTGTAAATAAAGATGAGGTTCCGGACTACTATGAATTCATAAAAGAGCCAATGGATTTGAGTACCATGGAAGTGAAGTTGGAGAACAATAGATATGAGAAGATGGAAGATTTCATCTACGATGCACGTCTGATCTTCAACAACTGTAGGTCATACAACGGTGAGAATACCTCCTACTTCAAATATGCAAATAGACTAGAAAAGTTCTTCAATTCGAAGGTTAAGGAAATTCCTGAGTACTCCCATCTAATAGATTAGTAGACATGTGGATGTTACGTAGTATTATTGATGTTTATTTGGATATTTAATTTACAATGCAGGTTCACGAAGATCCTGTTTACTCAACCGGACATATCGATGTCATTATCATCCGGATTCTCTTCAGCTTCTCTTTCTTTTAATTGCTTGATAACTTCTGCAGTTTCAGACTCAGAGTAAATGCGGAAACCCTTTTCTTGGGTTACACTGCTTAATTGTGCATTATTTTCGTCTAGCTTCTCTTCCATTACCTGCTTTAAAATCTTTAATACTAGCAACTCTGCCTCCTTCAAAGTTAAGGACGAATACCATTCGTTTTGAAGCTCGGACTGCGCACCTTCGGAGCCTGATCCAATAGCCTTTGCATTATAACGGTAAAATGTTCCAGATGGCTCTGCATGATATAACTGATATCCTCCTTCCTTATCGTAGCCCGCTATCAATAAAGCAACACCGAAAGGCCTAGACATTAACCGTTCCTCTCCTGATGCACCCTCTCCAAATCTTAGTGCTAAATCACAAACCGACTGCGTTAAAGATTCCACCGATATGTCTTCATCATAGTAGAGGTTATGGGTAACAGAAGATATTCTTGCGTGCTCAATCATAGACCTTGCATCCGCAGTTAGACCACTCATGGCACATCCAATGTGTCTATCAACCTCCACAATCTTCTCAATAGAGTCACTCTCTAACAAAGGAGAAGTAACACGCTTTTCTACACCCAAAACAACACCTTCGTTTGTTGCAATCCCTATTGCTGTCGAACCCAACTTAATAGCTTCGAGAGAATATTCGACTTGAAACAATCTCCCCTCAGGCGAAAAGGTGCTCACTCCACGGTCATATTCACTTCTGGTTAAGAACATTGCGGCTTCCCTACCAATTGATACGTTTACTTTTGTAGAATGAAGTACCACTGTCTGCTTAGTTGTTGTTCTTGTAATAATGTCTAAGTTTGCCACCCAATTATGTTTCTCCCGAAGTGAGTTACTGAAAGGAGGTGTATGGGTGTAGTAGAGAACATAAACTAATAGACATAGAACAAGATCTATAAACTATACAAGAAGTTAGAGATACGTTGCTACTACTCCAAACAGAGAAAAGGTTATTGAGAATAATATAGGATACTCGTTTTATCTGTCCGTTCTTATTTGGCTTGTATACGCTTTGTTCGTCGCACGCGTAAATAAAGATTTCACACAAAACATAATAACAAAGCAATAGCATCTTCATCGTAAACTCTAGCTATAAGGTTTATATTCGCCTATTCCTGATAAATTATAATTGAAGACTGTATGGAAGTGAAAAATATCCCAGATAACGTGTTTCTGGTGCAAACACTGGATAGATCTAGCAATGTGGGGGCACATCCCAGCTTCTTCACGAGAATAGTGAACTTCCAGCCGACCACACACAGACACCTAAAAATCAAATCTTATCCGCTAGATCAGATAAAAGACCAGGCAGTTCAGGAGTCACTTGTAATACGCGATTTACTACATGTATTGTTGGGCCTCGAGGGCGTCTATATTCGGTACAACAATAGTTACGATCCTGCTGGGAAGAATGATGGCACAATGCCCTACGACATTGTCGGCCCTGATTACAAGATTGCAAAGAACATGGATCCATCATTAAAGAGTGTAGCAAAGCGTATCAGCAAGATTGGTCGTTTGTACGTCATATTAAGCGAATTTGTCAGTCGATTTGAACTCAAACAATATGGCACTGTTATACACAGACTCTGCTACGTTGTACGCACTTTTCTCCAAGATGAGTATCTAACCTTTATTGTTGGCAAGCTAGAACGGTGGTATAAGGAAGATTCTCGCTTCAGTATTCGAATTATGGAGCAAACACTCAATGAAGAAATTGTATACCGTATACGCTTGCTATATGAGTTAATAATGGCCATTGTAAGAGAGATGGAACGCCGCGACCGCATTGACCTCGTGGAAGCAGACTTTGAAAACTTCATGCAGGATTTGAAGATGGGTGGGGAGGCTGGGTCCATCGACGACATGAGTGCAAATGGTATACTGATAGCAGATACTCGAGTATCTCCAATTGCAAAAGGCGGCGTCGTGCTACAGATGCTTCTAGATAAGATGCGGCAGAACTGGGGAGACCAACGCAATTTGCAGTTCCTACGCCGCGTTTGGATGGAGATCTCACAGCCATATGCCGAAATGTTAAACTCTTGGCTAGTCAAAGGAGAATTGAACGACCCTTACGATGAGTTTCTAATAGGCAACACCTTTGCTGACAATGTACTCACCTTGAACTCACTGAACAGCGAGCGTTTATGGGATACACAGTACGTTATACGTAAGGATGGGCTCACCGAACAGTTTCATGACCGTCATTTACAATACAAAGTCCTAATGACCGGAAAGCTTCTAAATCTTTTTAAGCAAAGTTGTGGACTCACCGCGCTCATACCTGATCTTGCACCACCAGCGAATGAGATCTCCCACGAGCTCCCAGAAGGTACACAACTACTTGTATACGTTGACAAATGGTACCAGCGCGCCAATCACATGTGCTGGGGTTTGCTCCAAGACGGCTACCAACTTCCCCGTCTAATGTTTCAATTCCATCGCCATTTCATGCTTTATAACAACATCGAATTCCAAAACAAGTTTTTCACCAAATCTATGGTGGAACTAACGCGAACAAGGTCCGAGTCCATTCAATTAAGACTACAGCGTACATGGCACCACTATCAACTGCATTGTAACTCCGGCCGTGACGATCTCGTCCTACAACTAATGAGCTTGCGACTTGATCCAATGTCTTTATCAGAGCTGATTGAGCAATTCCAGGAGGATGATGAAAAACGTCCCCAACTTTCAAATCAACACCCCCACAGCGCTGACAGCCATGATGGCGCAAGCGGATCTGTAGCTGAAACTGCCGCCGACCAAACTGCAAACACAGTAAAGCGCCAATCCCTACTACAAGCGCGCAACTTCAACAGCCTCAAAGATATGTTACTACGAGATCTAGCCCATGTACATGACTCCTCCTCCTCAGTATCTACGCAAGTCAAGAAAAAAATGTACTCCATACACCACTTACAATTTGATATCATTGTCCCCTTTCCTTTAAATGCTCTAATTTCAAAACCCTTCGTCGTCGAGTACCAAATCATCCAACGCCACCTCCTCCTCCTTAGCTACTACAATCGTCTTCTTGAAGATACATGGATCGAAGTGAACAAGTTCTGGCCTGCCCGTTGCCGCACCTTACCCGTACGTGACTGTTTAAAGCGGTGCCGCGTCCTTCATAACCGCCTTGCCCAGCTTGTAAAGACTCTTACAGAATACACTAACTATGATGTGATAGATCCAAATTGGAGATCACTTCACTCCGTAGTTACAGGCCCTGTTGTACCGTTTGCACGTTTACAAGTTGCCACTCACGACTTCCTCGCTAATGTCATGGCTGCAAGCCTTTTAACAGATACACATTTGCACTTGCTACTATTGCAGATCCTTGAAATTGTCCACCGCTACTGTAAGTTTATATTAGCACTCCGACCAGCTTTCCTTACATCTGCTGCAATATCAGCATCGGGCAATCCAACACCAGATACGCCAGTATTACCAGTAAACGAGTGGGACCACTATCTGGCTAAAGTCACATCTGCTCTCCGAGAGCACGTTGCGGCCCTTATTGAGGGCATCAGCCATCACAGTCAACGAGGTCATACAGCACCTCGCGTGCTACTTTTATTGGAACGCTTAACTGCCTTTGTATGACGATGGCGTCAGGTAAAAACCATGCCACAGAGCTTCTTGTAGGCACCTTTGTTAGGGCGCGGTGTCTTTTTTGCTCGACCGGCTTCCACTAACGGCTTCCTTTTTTTAGCCTCCGGGCACCTTGTGCTCGACAAGTACAGGGGCGGCGCACGTGATGATTCCAAACACCACATAGTGGAAGTTACTCCAGCTGCGGATACCACTTCCTTTTCAGCAATGCCAGCAGGTAAGTTATCATTTTAGAATGTGAAGGAGTAAAAGAGAATTGTGGGACAGTATTGGCAGTAGCAGGGGGTTGGGCACTCACCAGGGTTCATTGGGAAAAAAATGGTTACCGCAACTGGTTGGATGGGATATTTGTGTAGAGTTGCTGATGGATTATAAATAGGAGAGTGAAAAAGCTTGATATCGTTTTTGAATTTCGATAAAAATTTTTATTGTCTGTTTTTGGTTAAGTAACGAAGAATCAGAGAATCAAACCTCCGATACTTATTCAACACTTCAAGTTATTACAAAATGGCTATTTCTAAGGTTTACGCTAGATCCGTCTACGACTCCCGTGGTAACCCAACTGTCGAAGTTGAGGTCACCACTGAAAACGGTACCTTCAGATCCATGGTCCCATCCGGTGCTTCCACTGGTATCCACGAGGCTTTGGAATTGAGAGACGGTGACAAGTCCAAGTGGTTGGGTAAGGGTGTTACCAAGGCTGTTGCCAACGTTAACGAGACCATTGCCCCAGCTTTGGTTTCTTCCACCGTTGACATCAAGGACCAAAAGGCTGTTGACGCTTTGCTATTGTCTCTAGACGGTACTGCCAACAAGAGCAAGTTGGGTGCTAACGCTGTCTTGGGTGTCTCCATGGCTATTGCCAAGGCTGCTGCTGCCGAGAAGAACATCCCATTGTACCAACATTTGGCTGACTTGGCTGGTGCCAACACTGAGCCATTCGTTCTACCAGTTCCATTCTTGAACGTCTTGAACGGTGGTTCCCACGCCGGTGGTGCTTTGGCTTTGCAAGAGTTCATGATTGCTCCAACTGGTGCATCCTCTTTCTCCGAGGCTTTGAGAATGGGTTCCGAGGTCTACCACAACTTGAAGTCTTTGGCTAAGAAGAGATACGGTTCTTCCGCTGCTAACGTCGGTGACGAGGGTGGTGTTGCTCCAAACATCCAAACTGCTGAAGAGGCTTTGGACTTGATTGTTGACGCTATCAAGGCTGCTGGTTACGAGGGCAAGATCGACATTGGTTTGGACTGTGCTTCCTCCGAGTTCTTCAAGGACGGTAAGTACGACTTGGACTTCAAGAACCCTAACTCCGACTCCTCCAAGTGGTTGTCTGGTGAGCAATTGGCTGACATGTACCACAAGTTGATCAAGCAATACCCAATCGTTTCCATTGAGGACCCATTCGCCGAGGATGACTGGGAGGCTTGGTCTCACTTCTACAAGAACGCTGGTGTTCAAATCGTTGCTGATGACTTGACTGTCACCAACCCAACCAGAATTGCCACCGCCATCGAGAAGAAGGCTGCTGACGCTTTGTTGTTGAAGGTCAACCAAATCGGTTCTTTGAGCGAGTCCATCCAAGCTGCTAAGGACTCCTTTGCTGCTAACTGGGGTGTTATGGTTTCCCACAGATCTGGTGAGACTGAGGACACCTTCATTGCTGACTTGGTTGTCGGTTTGAGAACTGGTCAAATCAAGACTGGTGCTCCAGCTAGATCCGAGAGATTGGCCAAGTTGAACCAATTGTTGAGAATTGAGGAAGAATTGGGCTCCAAGGCTGTTTACGCTGGTAAGAAGTTCCACAACGCTAACAAGTTGTGAAGTGGTGTTTACATATGTACTATACCATCTTATTCTATTATATAGTATACGGTAGCTTCTCCTTTATAAACCCTACCTATATCTTATGTAACGAAACGAGTTATCCGATTTGATTATGTTACACTGACCATCTTCTTTCTAGTCGTTCGTTAGAACGTCGGGATACCTTTTTTTTCTCTTTCCTTACTACCTGGGCTTGGCAGGGAACAAAGAGTGGAATTGCACCTCAGATAATAAATTGCGAAAAGTGTGCTGTTTGACCTTATCTTTACGCCAGTGGATGCTGTGCAAGTACAAGATATATCTGTAGAAACAAACAAGAATATGTCACAACTATCACATGCTGCTCATGCTGATATGTCGCACTCATGCACCATGAATACTGCCTTCACCTGGGAATACAACAATGTTTGTGTTGTCTTCCCTTGGTGGCACATCTACAGTCGTGGTGATCTCTTCATGAGCTGTATTGGCGTGGCTATATGGGCAGCGTTTTACGAGTTTATGAGATACAATATAAACAGCTCTGATAGGCAAATATTCGGTTTTGGAAACACCAACTCGCACAGACTAAAGCGCTCTATATGGTATGGTATACAGGTAGGAATGTCCTTTTTATTGATGTTGGTCATGATGACTTATAATGGGTGGCTTATGTTAAGTGTGGTTGTCGGTGCAATTGTCGGTCACTACAATTGGGGTTCACGCAGCAGGGGCCATGCTAGCCTCCTTGATTCATCGCTATCGTGTCATTGATATATAGCTAGGCTATAGATATTGCTCACTTATATACTGGTTCTATAATTTATGGTTTTACATGCTTACGCACTAGTGGGATAATTTGTTAGCCACACTAATCTGCTAGTCCTAGCCACATATTATTAGAGGACGTATCTCCTCGTAAGTTTTGCAATCTACACAACTAAAACCGTTAAGAAAGATGCTAAAGCAGGGCCGAGTAGCTGTAATTGGAGCAGGGGCAGCAGGCTTAGCGTCTGCACGGGCGCTGTCAGCCAACACTTCCTTTGAAGTCACTGTCTTTGAGCGTTCGCCAGGGATAGGGGGATTATGGAATTATACCAAGGGTGATAGTAATTCACCAATGTACGACTCGTTGGAAGCCAATCTAACCAAAGATATAATGGCGTTCAGCGGGTTTCCGTTTCCTGAATACGATCCGTTATTTCCATCAAGATACCGAATTTATGAGTATTTGCTACTATACTACAAGCGCTTTGTGAAAGACAGAGTGAAGTTTCACTTGAAAACAGAAGTTACAAGTCTAGAAAAGATCAATGGTAGTGAGCATTGGAAGTTGACAGCAAACAATAATGAAATTCACACGTTTGACAAGGTGGTGGTTGCCAATGGCCACTTCAACAAACCTAATGTGCCAGAAGGCATTCCAGGTCTTGATAAGTGGAGAGCTGAATATCCGTCGACTTTAATGCACTCAAAGAGTTTTACCTCTTCAGCCGAAATGAGAGGTCTCAAAGTTGTCGTTGTTGGAAATGGTCCCAGTGGGATTGATATCGCAAATCAAGTGACCACAGTGGCATCGGCTGTGTATCACAGTGTCCGCGATGTCTCACGTACATCTTGGCCTTCCGAATCGCCCATTCGCACTGTAGGTTCAATAATCCGTGCTGATGCAACAAACAAATCATTGGAATTCGATTCTGGTGAGGTCTTGACAGGCGTAGACATGATTATCTGGGCAACAGGTTATCGTTATGATTTTCCCTTTCTAAAAACATACCATGACGACCTGTTTATCCCTGCTGCGGACAGCGGAAGCAAGGAACTTCGCGGCCTATGGCAGGATCTGGTGTTTGCAAAGGATCCCAGCATAGCGTTCCCGCTACTTTGCACAGGAATCATCGCTTTTCCACTTGCAGAATTACACGGCTGTTTGATAGCACAAGTATTTAATGGTCAAATCGATCCCAAGGAAATTACTGATACTACAGGCAGTGTCCCGTTATCATTCTCTCATCTACAAGATCTAGAATATTACCAAAGTTTACAGAAGATACTGGACGCCCATACCAGCGCCAATGATGCTCTTCAACCTGTAAGATGGGATGCAGATATGTGTGAACTGCGTCGTATAAGTAAACAACTAAAAGAGGACAGAAATAGACAGCTCGCGACAAGAGCTCAGAATCTGCGTTCAATTGGCCTCCCATTTAGCTTGCACTGACGCCAGTATAAGTAAGTTAGGCTCTTTTATTCTTTAATATTTTTCCTTTTATAGCTTTTGTTTTATTATATTCCGTTGAGCTGTCACATGACTCAATGATTGTCTTGTTTCGCTCACATTACCTTATTTTAGAAAGGATAGATATACTAACTATACTATAAACCGGATAACAACTGCATGATAAGCGGAAACATAGACACTAAACGTCCACAGACTGTTTTGAGTTTTAATTCTATTGCAACAGTGCTAGGCTACAGGGCATCGGACGAAAGGTTCAATAATAGGAGTGAGCATAACGCCTGAAGTATAAATACATGTCTGCAGATTCAGTAAGGAACCCAACGGAGGGAGAAGTGCAGGTTAGCGATGCTAGACACTCTGGAACGCATAAAACTGAGCTATATTCTTGTCTGCGATGTAGAAAGCTCAAGAAGAAGTGCTCTAAGATAGCTCCTGTATGCTATTCGTGCCAAAGGGCTGATGAACCGTGTGTATATCCCGGCCGGGCGCCCAGAAGAACCAAGAAAGAATTGGCAGAAGCTATGAGGAGGGGGGAATTTGTACCATGTCGTAGGAATAAAAAGCTTGCTCCTGGTACTAAGCAGACTAGTGAGCTAAAGGGGGGTGCGATTGTGTCACAGACTGGCAATAATATGGTTGATCTGCCTTTAGCTCAAAATAATACTGATCGAGAAGAGAGTATTGAGGCACTTCCAGCATACAATACACCCGGAGAAGATATGGACCCTGCAGCACAAGCGTCTCTAACTGCAGCGACGTCGTTCCTAAATATTTTGAATTCGATTAATATTGGGCAAGTCCCCACACCTGAAACTCAGTGTAAATATACACAACGGCAGAATAAATCGGATTATAAATTGACACAGCCTCAATCCGTTCCTATTAATGCGAGTTCAATCCAGACGGAGCTTGTACTTTCGTCCTTTGAGGATAGAAACTACCTTACCACAAGTAGTACTGTTCACAGGTGCAAGGCCGACCGTACATTGTGTGACAGGTTCATTACAGCTTACTTTAAACACAATCATCGCTCATACCCCTTGATAAACAAACTTGAGTTTTTACAGACGGTAGCAGAGATTGAGAACTTGTTAGATCCTGAGGAAAAACATTCAGACGCATTTATCTTCCAATTGCATATGATTCTGGCCATTGGGTGCACATCGCTAGAGCGCGCTGGTCAGCTCAGTAAGGATGAAGGGTCCCTTAGCGAACATTTTTCTCAGCTAGCAATGCAAAGATTTAGTAGCGTGATGTCTTTACAAGATTTTGAGACTACCAAGTGTTTATTACTACTAGGTATTTATTCTTTTTTCGAGCCAAGAGGTGTGTCGTCTTGGACAATTAGTGGTCTACTGATGAGACTATGCATTGGTCTAGGTCTAAACAAAGCGCTCACATTTAGTCAAATGAGGCGCATGCGTATATTTGATGTGGAAATGCGCTACAGGGCATTTTGGGCCTTCTATTCGTTTGAACGTTTAGTGCAGATTTCGCTTGGACGTTGTTCTGCCATCCACGACGACGACATAAGCGTCCCCATGCCTCAACCTTTGTACAGCGAGGAAAAAGAAGATATTGAAGTTACAATAAGGATAATTAGCTTTCGTCGCATGGCTGGAAAAATCTATAACGAACTCCACAGTGTAGGGGCAGGGAAGAAATTGCTATCTATTACAGAAAAGAATTGTATTATTGGTAATTTGAAAAAAGAGCTTGATGAGATCTACGACCATGAACTAAAGAAAATAAGGGAAAGTCACTATACTGGCTCTGATAGCAACAGTACTATCTCTTTTCATTCATCTGAGACATGGCTTTCCATGGTTCATGCACATCTTTTGACTATGATATACAGGCCTTCGGCTCTAATCCCGAGACCAGAGATGCATTCCCTCTCAAGGTTGGGAAACTACTGCTTACAATTCCTGAAAAATACATATTCACTTTACAAAAAGAACATGCTTCCGCTGAATTGGATCACACTTTTTCGTACATTGACAATCTGTAACACGATTCTGTTTTGTTTGTGTAAATGGACCATTGATCTGATAGAATCCAAGATCGAAATCCAGCAATGCGTGGAAGTTCTACGGCATTTTGGAGAAAAGTGGATATTTGCACATGAATGCGCCAATGTTTTTCAAAACATCAGTAACGCAATTTTGGATATAAGTCTTTCAGAAAGACAACTTGCTAACATGGATAGGCTAACGCAAGAACTTTTTGGTGCAAGTAACGCTTACCAAGAAATATTGGATGAGAACAATCTCAATGTATCATGGGGAGATCTTCTTCTATAAATCTGTCCTATATAATATACTTTTCAATAAGTATTCTATCACTTGTACACAGAATGACTCAGGCTCGTTTAGCTTGCTTCCCTTTTTGTCAAAAGGGCGATTAGCCTGAGTCACGTGCAACTTGGACTTCTCTTCAAGAGCTCGCTAATGCTTTTTTGAGGATTAGTTACGTATTATATAGTATCCAATCGGATCAATTACCCTCTAGTGTATTGGAGGTATCTATCCTTCTGATCTAGCCGATTTGGCCTTTTTATATAGATTTCGGTTGTCTCTCGCAAACTAATTACGTTGGTAAGCAACCTAGTTCAGATCGGCATTCAGCATTATATTTGATACTCTGCCAATCTTCTGATGACTCTAAGACGTTGCTTCTTAGTCTTATTCATGTTTCCTTCTTGTAAATCTCTTAGTATTATGGCAATTTCTGATTCTACGACACTTTGTGTCAAAGGGCGTCTAGTCAGAGTCACGTGCTAGCTTGAACTTCTCGTCACGTGAGTGTACTAGANCTTTAGTTGAGGATTAGTTACTAGTTATATAGTCTCTAATCGAGTCAATTACCCTCTTGTGATCTAGAGGTGATCATCTCTCTAATCTAGCTCTTCTATATCTCTCTTATATAGTTTTTCAGCTTAGTAATGATATGTGATCATGATGAAACAAGATGATGTTTCATATAATATAATCTCGGATATTACACATCATCATAATCTCATTCACATATCTCTGATAGGCCCCTACGTCGTATAACCCTCAATCTTTGCTTCTTATTACTCTGAGAGTCGATTCCAGACTCATCGTCTTTTGATTCTATGACACTTTGTATAGAACAGTTTCACTTAAAATATACTCTGGTACTATTATTTAGCATGGCTTGCGCAAGTGGTTTAGTGGTAAAATCCAAGTTTCCCATACTTGGGCCCCGGGTTCGATTCCCGGCTTGCGCATATTTTTTGGGATTAATAAAGTTGTTTTACAACTTAACTGTAGTCCCTAAGAACAATGACTCAGTCGACAACGGTTATTGTCTTCATTGCTGTTGCTCGAGCTTTACCGCACAAAAGCGGTGTGGTTGCATATATATAATTTGCACCCAAACACCTGCTATACGATGGTCAGTAGCTACCCATAGTACTTCAAGGTTTAACCATAGTATCCCCAATCTTTACTGCTGCTGCTATAAAGCTATGTTTGTCCAAGTTAGAAATTAACAGCCTTTGTTGCCTTAGCACTGTTACTGTGCACCTCGGAGTTAACTTATTGTGCCCAAATATATAGGCGGTGATCTAGAGAAAATAAGAACTCAAGCTTTGGCTATTTGTTAATATAGTAGTAAAGCAGCCAGCTACTATGTCCAGTATCCACTTTATAGTCCTTGTCCATGGGTTATGGGGCAACACATTACATATGGAATACCTAGCTGAGTCCTTGAGGAGCCTTTCTGAGAAAAGTGCTGATAAGCTTGTTATATACTCGGCAAAGTTGAACCAAGGTTATAAGACTTATGACGGTATCGATATATGCGGTTACCGTGTTGCAGAAGAAATTGAGGAGCAAATAAAATTACTCAATAGCTCACCACCAGAGAGAGTTACGAAGTTTTCAATTGTCGGTTATTCTTTAGGGGGCCTAATTTCTAGGTATGCAATAGGTATCTTATACAGCAAGCAAACCTTTAAAAAGAACGAAATTGATCTAATCAATTTCAACACGTTCTGCTCTCCTCATATAGGCGTATATGCTCCTGGGCGAAATGTAGCAGTTAAGCTATTCAATAAAATTGTTCCGCCTACTTTGGGTAACAGCGGCAAACAGATATTCCTCAAGGATCGAGTCAAAGAGGCTGATGGCTTACCCTTAATCTATCTAATGGGTATGAAAGGCTCTGTCTTCTATAAGGGTTTGGAAGCATTCAAGTACAGGGCATTGTATTCGAATGTGATTAACGATAAGCGTACTGCTTGGTGGACCTCTGGTATATCCGTTAACGATCCATTTTTTGAATTGGAGGAGCATAGCGGTGCAAGTAGGTTTCACTACGTTCCTGGCTATGAGCATGTTGTAATGGATAACATGAAACCTATAAGGTTTGCGCGCATTGAAAGCACAGACGAAACAGAGCCTACCACCCCTCAATCGGCCGCCGTTGCTAACCGCCAGGATTACTATTTTATCAACTATTGGACAGCGAAACTTTACAGGTGGCTCAAAGTGCTACTAAACTTGCTAGTCATTGCGCCACTTTGGGTGCTCTGGTTCATTGTATCTAGTGCGATCCATACTGTCAATTCCACTATCAGAGTCACCAAATTCTTCAACAAGTACTCCCATACATTAATGGACGAGTATTTTGAAATAACCGATGGTCTGGTGCCTTGTGCAAGTGCAAACATCATTGACAGTGATGTAGAAGATGCCTTCTACAACAGTTTGACATCACCTTCTGAATACGAGTGCCAAATCGGACAATCCCTCAACGACCAGGCTGATACATTAATAGAAAGTGTTTTTGATGCTATTGAAAGAAAAAATNCCCTTACGGCAACTACACAAGGGCCTGCGCCTGATGAATCCACAACCTTTTCTGTCTCTATTAAAGACCTAGAATCCAATCAAATATATGAGTTGAGTTTTGCACAGGAAGAGGACCGTGAGTTACTCCGTAACTGTCATCTTGATCTCGACAGCAGACAGCTAGAAACAATCAAATCTTTAAACGAACTAACATGGAGAAAGTTTCCGATTTATATTTGCAAGACCCCGAGCGCTCATGCATGTGCTATAGTCCGCCATAAAGACCCTAATTTCAAAGAAGGAGAAGTCGTAGTGAGGCACTGGTGCAATGAGGTTTTTGCATTAAGTTAACGCAATCGTTTGCTCATATCCTTTCAATATATCTACATCCTACGTAAACTCCTTCCTAAACGCCTTTTCTAACTCCACAACCAAATCTTCTTGATTTTTGACGAATGGGTTGCACTTACATTTCACGCTTAGCTTTCGTACACGCTCAAAACATGATTCTACCTGGTCTTCTGTAGCGTCCTTACTAAACCCAAGGATATACTTCCAACCCGTCTGCTGGACTACCTGGCCATAAAACTTACAGCCTTCAATATAAAACAGGTATTTGATGTCTTTCAATCCTCTTGTACCCATACCTTCGTAAAGATCGCTTTGAAACCAGTCTAGCGATATATGCGATAGCATGTTAACTTTAAGCTCGTTCTCGAGTCCTGGTGCAACAGAGTATACCACTATAGGGGCACCTTGCGCGCCCACGACCGATATACATGTTAGGTGCTCGTTTGACATCCCTAATAATCAGATCTGAACACCTCCTACTACTAGTGCTAAGGCGCTAGTTAGCCAGTTGGAAGATCTTGTAATTTTCTACTACAAAACGGATGTCCGGGTGTGGGTAATACAATTCTGCAAAATAAGAAGTAGTGCCGGGTATATAAACCATATTATGTAGTTAGCCATGCTCCTACTTAAAGAGTTCTAATTAGGTCTAGTGTTTATTTTAGTGTATGCAAGATGGAATTGGCAGCCTGCCTGCCGTAAACAACGCACTCTAATAAGCTCGAACCGCCCAATCTATTTGCGCCATGTACACCGCCAGAAACTTCACCAGCTGCATACAAGCCCTTCGCTAGGATTTCGCCCTTCTCATTGAGCACCTCTGACTTCTTGTTAATTCTGGCACCTCCCATAGTGAAATGTACAACAGGGGTAATCTCACCATAGTATATTTCAGTCTCCGGCTTAACACTAGTCCCAAATGTGTTGATCTTGTGGGTACGTCCAAAGGCATCCACGCTACTGCTCGAGTACTTTACGAGCTCCTCAATAATATCTTCAGTCTTCTTGTCCAAAGCAGCAGCAAGTTTTGCTACAGTGACCTTGTGTATTAGCTTTTTGAAAAGATAGAAATCCATATGCGATGACATGCTTTTATACATGTCCTCGCTCATCACTAGATAGGCGGTAGAATCTTTGCAAACCTCTTGTATCTTTGCAGTAACTGCATCTCTGGTATCTAGCTCATTTACAAAACGCCTTCCAGTGGATGGATCCAACAAAATAGCACCATTTCCACGCAATGCTTCCGCAGCTAAAAATTTGTTCTTATTTAAACGATCGTTGCTGTCCACAAACCCAGTAGGGTGAACTTGTACCTGCTCCATGTCAATGAGCTGCCCACCCAACTTTTGAAGAAGTTTTTGGCCATCACCTGTAGTTTGCTTGCCGTTGGTGGTGGGCAACGCCTCTAAGCCAGGTGCATGGTGCGCAAGTAAATCCGCTGAATAAGAAAACCCACCAGTACAAAACACAACGTTATTGGTCTTCATTTCATGATGTGTGCCCTCAGTATCAACATAGCTTAACGATTGTACACGTCCACTCTCCAATCCGACATCTACAACTCTTGCTCCTAGTTTGATCTGTACAAGCTCAGGATCACTTCCTTCTAGGGTCTTGCGAAGAGTGGAAACAAGCTCAAATCCCGGTGGCAACTTGCCACTCGACCTGTGTGTACGCGCCACTGAATGACCACCTAGCTGCGATAGAGTGTCCAACTTAATACCAAATTCACTCTGTAGCCACCCAATTGCATCCGCCGAGTCTAGAGCTAGCTTCTCCATCAACTCAGGCACACCGCCGCCCTTAGCAGAGCGATAGGTGTCCTTGTAGAAAAGATCATTAGAATCCTTGACCTTTAGTCCATGCTGTGTTAATGTCCCAGCACCGTTAATACCGCTTGAGGCCTTAACAGAGTTACCACCAATAGAAGAAGCCTTATCTAAAAGCACAACTGGCACTTTGTTCTTGACTAATTGTACACTTGTACTTAAGCCTGCTAGACCAGATCCAACAACAACTATAGGATAAGTAACACGAGGGTTCATATCTGGTTCGCTTGTTTTGTTTCCTGGGTTTAATAGTTCAACTAATCTCCAATAAATCCACCGATAAGTGAAAATAGCTAGTAGTAGGTAGAGTACCGTACGCGCTCTAAACAACATATCAAGTTGCTTGACAGGGAGGCATCAACTTCTAAAAGGTATACAATCCTTTAAAAACTAGGAAACCTTTTCTTTTTCTATGTTAAACGGTAATACCAGTAAAGAAGATAATCCTCTTCAACACACCAAGATAATAGATTAACAGCTGATGTTATATCCTCTTAGCTTATCCTAAGCCACAAAGTATAGCACCTCGTGATTTTAGGAACGTCGTGTCTGAGGGTATACACTAGGTTCTGTGCGATGTTGTCAAAGTAGAACAATGTAATTCCTAAACGACAGTAATAGACTAATAGTATATCTTTTACACAGCTATGAAACAATGCATACAGCGACTACGAATCCTTCAAGTTAAACAAGGAAAAAAGCTCCCAACTGAGCCAGCAGCAGTTGCCGCGACATCAGTAGTGAGAATAGATCGACGGCAGCAGTGAGAATAGACCGACGGCAACACCATCATTTTCTAAAATAAAAAACCTCCAACTATGTTACCCACGAACATACCTCTTCGCAGGTTAAGGATGTAACCGTGTATGCTTTACCAAAAGAATTAAACATTGGTCGACAAGACATAAATCAATCTCATCACCTGCCCCTCCTCAATAGGGTGGATTTAACCATACGGTTGTAACCGTACGGAACCCATTAATCCTCAAATGTGCACCGATGCTCATCCAAGCATCAGTAAATCCCATTTGAAACTTAAATCATCACAGGGTGCTCTTTGAAGAACGCAGTAGCTTCTAATACAAAAATGCTAACCCTCGAAAGAAACCATGATGACTAAAAATGCTTAATTACCCAATTCCAAATGCCAATATATTCGTTGATCATGTTGTAGATGCTATAGAACGCAACTCAGTATTTGTAGGTCTTGATTTCACCGACAGCTTCTACAGACTCGCTACGGTAAATCTTGGTAGGGCCGTTGGTGTCATATGGATAAAGCTTGGCGTGTTCAACGGTTTCGAGAATTGCAAGTTTGACGTTTTCAAGAGACTCTTCGGAGATTTGATAATGGAAGGAGACTCTTCCACCCATGAGTTTAACGCCGTGCTTCAATCCCTTTTTCACTAGAACATCGGGGTTCATCTTAGCACGCTGTAAATCGATGAAAACAAAGTTGGTGTCAGCTGGGGACTCGAGGGGGATATTGTACTCCTCACAGAACTTGGCCAGGTTGTGGGCCATGCTGTGAGACCTCTTCATCTTACCCTTCCAGTCACCAGTGATGGCAACCATAGCCATCTTACACATCATACCGGATTGTCTAACTCCACCACCTTGTTGCTTTCTGAAGTGGTTCGCCTTCTTGATGAACTTCTGAGAGCCAACAAGCACAGACCCCATTGGTGCACCCATGGACTTCGACAGGCAGATAGAGATGGAGTCGAAAATCTCTCCGTATTGTTTCAAAGGTACGCCGGCCTCGCAAGAAGCGTTCCAGATTCTTGCACCGTCACAGTGTAGCTTCAACCCGTTCTCCATACACCATACCTTAATACGCATGAGCTCGTCTAGAGGATGGATTATACCATGAAGTGTGTTCTCCAAAGATATAACCTTGGTTGGGGCTCCGTGGATATCGCCGTCGTCCGGGATGTAATGTTTCTTGATATCCTCAACGGTTAAATAGTTACCGTTGGCTGGAATAACAGGAGTAACCATGGCTTGCGACAAAATTGCCAACCCTGCTGCTTCGTGGGTGTACACGTGTGCTCTGTAGTCACATAGAATAGAGTAAGGAGGTTGGTGCAAATGTGTTCTCAACGCAATCTGATTCGAAAGCGTACCAGAAACACAGAACAACCCAGCTTCAGCGCCCGCCAACTTGGCAACATGCTGCTCCAACTTCATCGTGTCCACATCCTCTTGGTACACCGAGTCTCCAATAGTAGCTGTAAGAGCTGCTTCAATCATCTCCTTGGTAGGAGTAGTGAAAGTGTCAGAACGGAAATCGTTGGCTGCACTGGTGTAAGGTTCAGGTAATTCCATTGTAAGGCTCATATTTTAACTATCTTCTTGCTTTTACTATTATGGTCTGTATACACTACTGTTGCAATGTTTCAAATACATAAATACTTATAAAAAATGAAAATTTTTCCATTACTATAACCCTACCTACAACCTCACCTTCAGCTGATGACATGGTACGTTACTAATCCCAGCTCCCCGGAGCAGACTACCATTTTTTGGTTATGCCTTGCGATGAGCTCCTCTGGAGTATTAGTCAATGAATTTCTTTTTCTATGCAAATTCCTGAGAACGTAACGTAGTGCCTGCGCCGTTCTTTATGTATGGGTGTACTGCGGCGCCATCGTACGCCTATTATGCGGCCCGAGAAGACAGTTCGATGCAGGGAAGCGCCGTCAAAGACGTCAGTTTCTGGCACGTGGTTTACACGTGATTGGTGATGTTATTTGCCACCTTTAATTAATAGCAGATTATGGTAGCTACACCCTCTATAGCTAGGTGGTATAAGAAGGGGTTGAAGGCATGGAGAACAAGATTGAATACCTGAGGACAGTAGCGCTGCAAAATAGCCTGGCAGGTAAGGATCTGAAGTCACACTCCTGGCGTAAGCCTACACGAAGACATAAGCCAACCAGGCAACTGTTAACAGATGAATGGAAACGACTAACAAGTGAAGCGAATACATCTGGGTCTGGAGCGGATGAGAATAAAAAGACGAGATTGACATATTTTAATGTTCAGGCTCCGCCATCACAGTATCCGACCAAACATTACTGTGATATCACAGGTCTGAAAGCACGTTACAAGTCGCCCAGCAATGGTCTGCGATTTGTGAATAGTGAGGTGTACACGCTGGTTATCAAGCCAATGACCCCTGGTGTTGATCAAGAATACCTGAAACTACGTGGCGATAACGTTGTATTGAAATGAAATGTAGGTATAGGATTGTGTATGTATAATCAAGCCACGAGCGCGATAAATGTGGGTTTGGCAAATGCGCTATAGAGAATTGCTGTTCTCAAGCATAGTTCTACGGAGAGTTTGAGCAAGAAAGTGGCTATTCGTGTTATTTATGGACTTGTGTATGTAAAACGAGGTTCAACTGTTTTCTTGGTGGAAATTTTTCTGCCGTAAGGCTAGGATGTGAATAACCACAACAAGTAGAATAGAACATTCCTAAGGCATAGCAAGAAGCGGATACCGTGTCGTGTAATGGATGGCTGTTGTATGGCTACGTGGGTGGCCATAGTCTGGTTGCTCTACAGGATCTGGCATTGCATTGGGATACCTGTGCAGGATTTCTTGGAAGTCTTCAATGTCAGTGTATCGAAGGCCAAACTAGTATCTATTGAAGAAATAACGGAAGATAGTGTAGTGTTAAGGTGGGAAAATGAGGCATTTGATCAAAAAACATCATGTCCCTCTTTTTATGATTCTCTTTTTGTGAATGGGCTCAAGGTTGCGAGTTTCCCCAACAATGATTTGGTGTGTACATACTGTTCGTTGAAGAATCTGAAGCCAGGGACTGAATATAAAATAGATGTTATTACTTTTACTAAGGATGGATTTGTTACCAAGATTCCAAGTCTGTACTTCATGACGCGTCCTTCGACCTTGCGCGAAGGGGAGAAGGGCGTTGTAATGGACTTGGGGGGCGATAGTTACTTGCATAGCAAGTCAGTGCCAGGGGTAACGATCTCTGCATTGTCTGAAACAGAATGGCAGACATCTAAATTAGTTTCCAAATGTCAGTTGAAGTGTAAAGTGAAACAGGAATCATCATGCTCGTCGTTCCTCTCACTTCTCGATCTTGAGGGCATTCCTATAAGCAAGTTGAAGCAAATTCTGCTATGCTCACAGGCTGAGCTGCATGAGATTGTATTACAACAAGAGACAGCTGACCGTGAGTTTAACTCTGCTCGTGATAGACTTCTTCTGGAAGTAGAAGAGCTAAGGCAACGCTGGAATCAGGAAAGTGAATCCAGACGCACATTGAAGACAACCCTTAAGTCTCTCGAGAACTCAAAGGTACTGAGTGATTTGAAGAAGAGTAAGCTAGTGAAGCAGCTTGCTCTTCGCTCATCAGAAATCCAGAAAATGTACACTGATATGGAACAATGGGAACTTGAGAAAGAGAAACTAGATGTCGGATTACTAGAAAAGGAATACGATGCTAGCGCGCAGGCTACAGACCGAAGTATTTCCTCGGTCAAGGAAGAGCTTGCAGATATTCAAAAGCAGCTACTTCTGCTAGAAGCAGAAAATAAACAATTGAACTACTCGCGAAGGAACTGGAGTCTTACAAAAGAAGAGCATAACATTGTTACTCCTTCGGTCTCGCCACAGTCCCTCATGAAAAAGTTCACATCATTAGAGCCAGAATTTAATCAGGATGTATTGAGACAGGATATAGACTTTTTGGAAGGACTTCCGCAACATATGGCTGTTGCGCAATTTCTGAAGGAGGAACTTTCGAAGGATTTACAACTGGAGATGGACTGGAATGCTAAATACTCTCAGTATCTCGAGCAGATTGCAGAGCTGTGCAAGATACGTGACGATATCTCAATAACCAATAAACGATATCGTACAGCTCTAGCTACGCAGCCATATTGTCAGCTCCCAACTCATGGTGTCGAACCTTCGGCAGAGAATGCAGACCCTAACACACTGATGAACATTCCACCTCATCTTCAACTTCACGACCCCTCTACATATGGAGAAACAGAACAACTATCTCCACTTTTCCTGCAAAATCTTGTAAATGTATACCCTCGACACTCTGGAAGCAATTGTATACAATGGACACAGCCAGAAAAACCTCACACCGAGTCGAAAGAGGATATAAATTTGTCTCGTAGGTTCTTCCAGGTGGAGGATGAAACACCTTTTGGGCACGAGGACTCTAATCATCTTCTCTCTAGTTTAAAAAGCATGATTGCAGAGCCAGAAATACAAAATAATACACCTAATAACAACTTTACTACCAATGAGCTAGACGACTACTGGAAGTATCCAAATTTCTGCGTTCCTGGCGGCCTCGCTGACGAAGGAGTTTCTCACCCTCCTGGAGACGCTCTGTTCCCAATAGGCAACAAGCCTTCATTAAGAGATCCTTCCAGCTCAAGGAAAGCTGAAAACATAATGTTTATGAAACACGAGGTAGATGAGAGTGCATGCGACACGCCATTATTATATAACATCGACGACAGTCAAAGCGAAGACGGTACGCAATCGAGCGTCAAGATGCAGCAACAGGATTCTTACATCCGATACCTCCCACAAATAAAAGATGGGGCATGCTCTCCTGAACAAAACTTCTATTCTGTGAACTTCAATATATGGCACGAAGTCACTCCTTCGGATCCCAACGCTACGCTATCTCCGAAGGTGGGCTCTGATAATGCATCAGTACTTCATTCCATTGCTCGCCCCCAATTGCATCTACAAGACCCTAACTTATTCGTGGATAGGAATAGCCAATCTGCTACTAACCAAAGTAAGCCATAAGCTCTTTTATAAAAGTTCAACCTCCTAACTGCATACTTATTCCGTATGTAATCTATATGCAAATGAAACGTTTTGAAATATTACAAACCAAGACGCTCTTGTAACCTCTTTCGCCGCTGTGCAACCAACCAGAGCTCTAGTTCTTGCATGCTTGGCAGGTTCTCAAAGGTAGGTAGTACTTCAGGCACAGTGCTTCGCTCATTACTGCCACCCCCTGGCATTTGCATTTCAGTTTTCTTTGCCTCATACTCCAGCACTTCACTAGAAACTTCGTCTCCATAATAAAACGCACCTAGCTGACTCTTCCAACGTTTTATATCAGCCTTCAATTTTTGGTCTTTTTCTGCTTTGCTTAATGTCTTCCTCCGTTTATCCTCTTCTACTTTTATTAGGTTCCTTACAGAAGGAAGCTCTAACGCCCTACCAAAGTACCTTATGCCATTAATTACTTTACCGCCTGTAGTATTAAGGGTCTTTTTCATCCGCCTGTAGTCAGGTCCCTTAAGAGTACGATAGATATGTGTTTCCCATCGCCCCTTCTCATGGAAAAGTTTATTTATTTCGTCATTAATCTCTTGAATTTGTAAGTCATTCAGTGAAGGATCATGAATCTGAGTGATCTTGTTACCAATATCCTTAACTACCTCATTGCGCCACCTCTGCGCTTCCTCCAATTTTAAAACCTTTGAGACTTTATTTGGCCTTTTGAACCTGGAATAGTCCTTATACCCTCCTTCGCGCTCAGCCTGTAACTCCTGAAACCGCACTAGCACTGAGTTGGCCTTATCTACGTTCCTACTCATCTCTAAAGTCTAAATATCCTGTAGCTATAGATATTGTAACCGTTGTGTGTCATGGCGAAGGTGCTAAAAAAAAAAAGGAATGAAGTAAATCTCAGAAACTAATTAGAAGAAACCTTGGAAGACGTTAAATACAAGCACAAGTACAAGCCTATAACTGGTGTTGCAAGAACACCTGAGCTATTAACCCATTGGAACATTCATAACTGTGAAGATTAGTGGTAAATTAAAATTTTGCTATTTTGATTCCTTAGTTTTGTTGTATTTATAAGAAGACTGTGTTAACAGATCGCAAGTACTTTGCCGGTTTAGAGTTAAACCAACGTTTGAGTTAAAGTGCATCAACACAGCGTCCCCATTATTTTGATTCATTAGTTCAATAAGATATTACTCAAATCGTAGCTATGAGTACCAATTATCAGACGATTTTTCGAAATTACCGATTTGTGATCGGTGCATTAACGCTGTTAATGTTTATATTACTATTGCGCTCTTCAGCTACATCTATGACTATACCAGACATAAAGGCTCCTAGCTTGGGTAGCCCTCTTGGAAACTCTAATACCCGGGTAGGCCCGGCAGCTGATTCGTTGGTTAACGGGGCGAAGAGCGGAGAGCCAGCCAGCTCCTCGGAGAACGCCAAACCCTCAAAGGAGGTGTGCGAAGAGGAAAAATATGTTATTATGATTGATGCAGGCTCTACTGGCTCCCGTGTGCATGTTTACCAGTTTAACACGTGTTCCACGGTACCTAAGCTTGTAAATGAAACTTTTGAAATGTTGAAGCCAGGTCTTTCATCATTTGGTACAGATGCTGTTGGTGCTGCCAAATCGCTCAATCCACTACTAGAAAGGGCGTTGGCCGTGGTCCCCGCGAAATTAAGAGATTGTACTCCTATTGCAGTGAAGGCAACTGCAGGTTTACGACTCCTCGGAGAAGAAAAGTCCAGCAAGATTATTGCAGCGGTGCGTAGTCACTTAGAGAAAAACTATCCCTTCCCTGTGGTGGACGGTGATGGTGTAGGTATCATGAACGGTGCTGAAGAAGGTGTCTATGCGTGGATTACAACAAACTACTTGCTTGGGAACATCGGTTTGCCCGAAAAACGTAGTACTGCTGCTATTTTCGACTTGGGTGGTGGTTCGACCCAAATTGTATTTGAACCTTTCTTCAAAGATGAAGCAGAGTTTTTAGATGGTGAACATAAATACGTTTTGGAATTCGGCAAGCATACTTATAAGTTGTATCAGTTTTCACACTTAGGCTATGGTTTGATGCAAGCTCGCGATAAAATCAATGCCCTTATTGTTCAAGAAGCCATTGATAGAAAAGAGTTTGATGCAAGTGATACCTCCACCGTGCACACTTTGTTCTCCCCCTGCATATCTAGCAATTCCGAACTCTTAGACGTAAAGGTCAAGCTTGAATCGAAGGAATACAGGATAAATTTCCGAGGTCCTTCTTCCCCTGCAGGGCCCCAGTGTAGATTTCTCGCGGAGAAAATCCTACACAAAGAGGCTGCTTGCAAAGTGCCGCCATGCTCATTCAATAGTGTCTACCAGCCATCTTTGTCGCACACTCTCAATAACTCCAACAGCCTCTATGTATTCTCCTTTTTCTACGAAAGGACCTATCCTCTAGGGCTACCTCACTCTTACCAATTGGAAGAAATGACTGAATTGGCTAGAGTTGTATGTTCTGATGAAGAAACCTGGAAGACTATGTTTAGTGCCATCAGTGGTGCACTGGAAGCCCTCAAGAAGGAACCACACTGGTGTATGGACCTTTCTTACCAAGTCGCTCTCCTTCACACGGGCTACGACATCCCATTACACAGAGAATTGACAACAGCAGCTAAAATCGAAGGGAACGAACTTGGCTGGTGTCTAGGAGCATCGCTACCGCTTGTTATGTCCGATAAATGGACCTGTAAGCTTAAGGAAATCCAGTAAGATATGAGGCCAAAGTAAATATTGACTATATTTATCATTTATTGTCTTCAAGACAGTACATAGCATGGGTACTCATTGTCTGGCTATATGTCTATGCAACTTGGAAAACATAGAAAGCAAAAAGTAATTTGACTATGTTTATATCGAACACCCAGTTTATTTAGATCTTATAGCGCTCTTAGTTGAGCTGACGAATTGCACCTTTGTTACTGCCTTACTTAAGAAGGTGTTGGATTTAAAAAAAACGGACCAGTAAAACTGAACGATCAGGGAACAGACGCCGGTAGGGAGACAAACGAATGAAGAATAACAGTGCTGCTCGCCAGATAAAGTCTGTTGATACCTATCATGGGGCTAGGCCCAATGCTATTGTGAAGTTGGAGGGCTCTGCTCCCCTTAATGGCGATGGGGGCGAGGAAGGTAGCAGTAAGCCTTCAGCTACTTATACTAACGAACTGAACTTAAGTACGAGTGAAAAACAGCCTAAGTGCAGCACTGAAGCAATATTTAGAAAGCTATCGAATAGTAATGATGATATTCGTAAAGTCAAGTCGCATGCACAGCTATCTTCAACGGCGCATGGGGTTAGAATATTGTCGAAGAACATTTCGAACACAAAGGTAAGCATCCAAGTGGAGCATTTAATGATCGTTACTAAAAAACAAGATAGTTCCCTGATTTACTTGACTCGAGAGATGGTCGAATGGCTCCTAGTCCACTTTCCAACCATTTATGTTTATGTGGATGCGAAATTCAAAGATAGTAGGCGTTTCAACGAAAAAGAGCTAATTAGGGACAGTAAGTGTTCTGCAAATCGGCTCAAATACTGGACACCGGAGTTTGTAAAGAAAAGCGATGATTATTTTGATCTCGTGGTAACTTTGGGGGGGGATGGTACGGTACTATTTGTGTCTTCAATATTCCAACGGGTGGTTCCCCCTGTCATGTCGTTTGCCTTGGGATCGTTGGGCTTTCTAACTATATTTAAGTATGAGAACTTCCGTGAAGATCTTTCAAAAGTCCTCCAGTCACGTATACGCACTCGTATGCGTATGAGACTGTGCTGCACAGTATACCGTCGCATTAAAAGGTCTTCCGAAGACCGCTCGGAAAAACATAAAAAGAAGTACGAGAAAACATGCTCGTATCACGTTTTAAATGAGCTAACCATCGACAGGGGCCCTAGCCCTTTCATCTCCATGCTTGAGCTCTACGGTGATAACTCCCTTTTGACTGTTGCACAAGCTGACGGGCTGATTATCGCAACTCCGACAGGTTCAACAGCTTATTCTTTGAGTGCGGGCGGGTCCCTAATATATCCTAATGTCAATGCAATCGCTGTGACACCAATTTGCCCCCATACCCTTAGCTTCCGGCCCATAATTCTACCTGATAGTATGAATCTTAGAGTGAAAGTGCCACTGAAATCCAGAGCCGCTGCATGGGCTGCTTTTGACGGTAAAAACAGAGTAGAGCTGCAGAAGGGGGATTATATTTCTATTGTTGCTAGCCCATATGCATTACCTACCCTTGAATCTTCAGCCACCGCATTTGTAGATAGCATTCGCTCGACACTGAACTGGAATGCTAGGGAGCCTCAGCGCTCGTTCGCACATATGCTTTCCGTCAAGAACCAGATACGATACGAGAGTGACACATGTGATAGAAACTTGGTGAGTTCGAGTCCCTCGGATGATGAATGCGTCTATCATCAAGGAAAGGACTCCAGTGGTGATGAAGCCCTGGAAATAGATCCAGGTCGAGGCACCAACTCAAAGCCATATAATGTCTATAAACCAGCTGTGAGGGCAGACCTTCATTCGAGCGTTCTAGACCCGCAAACCAATCCTAGTTCGCATGACCTCCAAATCTCATCCTCACCCGACCTTCTAGCTCCGCAGGACTGGAGCACTAACCGATCGGACAAAACTGATTCACCTTCAAACCAGTCCATCTCCCTCAGGTTCTCCCTCTAAAGACTGAGAGATTTGTTATCATCTTCTCTATCCTAGGTACTTCACTGAATTGACGAATAGCAATAATAAACCCATTAAAATAAATAATATTTGCTCTGTATATATATATATATATAAATATCTACAAATTAGAGGGCCTTGGTGCCCCCTTCTAAGCCGGTCAACGCAAAGCTGCAAACCAATGCAGTCCTTTCACTGCTCGACGATCATGTACAGGAAGAAAGATGGATAAAATCGTATGGACAGGTAAATGATGGGTCCATCTAGACATCTGTGTGACTAGTCGTTTCGTTTGCTTATTTACAAGCCTTTACCATGTAGGTGATCAAATCGTTTCTGTCCTTCTCCTTCTTCAAGCCACCGAAAGCCATCTTAGTACCTGGGATGTACTTCTTTGGGTTTTCCAAGTAGTCAGACATGGTTTGTTCAGACCATGTGACGTTCTTCTTGATGTTAGCATCGGTGTAAGAGTAACCAGCAGCTTGACCAGAGACTCTACCGAAAACACCATGCAAGTTTGGACCGACCTTGTGTGGACCACCTTGCTCAGTAGTATGACATTGCAAACATCTAGTCTTAAATAGAGTAGCACCCTTCTTCTCGGAACCTGGTTTGTATGGAGCTGGCATATTAATGTGTTGACTTTTTGCTTATTGCTGTCTGGCAAGCGATGTAATAAAATATTATATCAAACATTATGTATTTATATATGGAATACTTTTTTTAATCTAGAGGTATCTCGGAAACATCGGTGCTACGTCACAAAAGAAACGCAAAATCTGATTGGCCGAAACCTCCGAAAAATCGTTATGAACGATGCTGGGTTATATTGTTCGAAAGTCTAACAATAATAGCTCAAAGACTATCTCCTAAGACTGCAAATGCTAAACATGAATAACCATCAATACGGGTCAGTTATACTTGATATCGAAGGTACTGTTTGCCCCGTCTCATTTGTGAAAGATGAACTTTTCCCGTACTTTCTTGCTCGTGTAGGTGAATTACTTACTAAAAACCATGATCCACAGGTCGAAAAGCTGATTCAACAGCTGAAGAAGCAGGGGGGCGAGGACGTTGCACACACCATTAGAAAGTTAGTCATGGCAGATGTGAAGGACGTCGCTTTGAAACAGCTGCAAGGTCATGTGTGGCAGCGTGGCTATGAATTGGGAGAAATCAAGGCGCCTGTTTATATAGATGCAATAAGGTTCATTACAAAAAGTCCTGTACCAGTATATATTTATTCCTCGGGATCTATCAAGGCGCAACAGCTCTTTTTCAGCCATGTTCGAGAGGAAGAGTGCGACGAGAATACGCTGGATCTAAGCTCGAAACTTGCAGGATATTTTGACGTAACCACTGCAGGCAGTAAGACAGAATCAGCGTCATATGAACGAATCTTAAAGGCCATCGGTTTCGAGGGGAAAGCTTCAGAAGTTCTATTTGTTAGTGACAATCCGCGTGAGTTAGACGCTGCCAAATGTGTCGGGATGAGAACAAGGTTAGCGCTACGGAGTGGAAATGTGCCTGTAGAAAATCTCGAAGAATATGAAACAGTCGAAGACTTCTCTGACCTTTGAAGCCTAGTATTAGAACAATTGCTTACAACTTTATGATATTATTATACACATGCAATATTTTGTAATCTGGTCTTCACTCCTTGCTGGACAGTGCTTGTCAGCTGCCCAGGATTAGTCGGTGTAATTTGTGAATAACATATTTGCGGCGACATCTTCGTTCTTGTCACACGCTACGTACACCTGAACTACCAAGTCCCTTTCAAATCCTAGCTCGCAAAGACGGTCAATTACGGCCAGGTCATCGGATGTCAACTGTAGACTATCTTGAGCTTCTGCGCTGGGCACAACGTCCACTTGAGGGGATGCATCGTTGTCTGCCTCAGCGGCGGCTTCGTTGTCGTCCATTCTGAAGGTTACAGATTCCTCAGGCGATTCTGATGGGATGGCACCACCAACAGCCTGTAGGAGCATGGAAATGAACATCTCGGGATTTCCCATGATCTGTTCACGAAGGTCTGGATAGCGCTCGCTAAGCGATTCCAACAAGGGTGGCAAGGCCTCTGGATCGCCATTAATGACGCCTCTCAATTGCATCAAGTCTTCAAATGTTAGACCAATTGTTTGGAGAGGGCTGCTAGCTTGGCTGCGAGTTCCCAAGGAAGAAGGATCGTTCAATCCGCCGTGTTCACCCATTTCTGCTGCTGCTGCTTGCGCAAATAAATCATCCTCGTGTGCTGCTGCATCCTCAACTGCAGCCTCTGCGTTGTCGGAACCTGGCTCTTCAGCTGCTGGCTCTGGAGCTGCCGCTTCAGTAGTTCTTTGCATATTTTCTGGAATACCCATCAATAAATACTCCACTGCACGCTCCGGATTGTTAAAGGCTGCGCGCAAGGCTGCCTCAACCTGAGCACGTTCGTAGCCCATCTCCATGATCCTCGCGATGGTCTGCTCACGCTGTGACCCGACAACAAAGCCGGCGTCCGTAGGGGCGGCGTTAGAATCATGTGCATCAGCATCTTGGCCTTCAGAGGACTTTGGTACATTTGCCGCAGCACCACTTGCTTCGGTTGGGTTACTTTGGGCCTTAGTAACCTTAGTATCCTCCGCTGGATTAGTGTTACTTCCCGCTGCAGGCTTTTTCTTAGAAATCATAAAGATAACTTGGTCCCCATCCTTCAATTTACAAGCTTCAAGAGTATTCAAGTCCTGCAATACCTTACCACTGAATATCATTTTTAATTGCGATTCATCGCATTGCTTTTCCTTGGCTAAGAGCTGCTTAGCCTCTGCGATTGTGGCAGTGGAAGAAAGCTGCAAAGGCAGCTTCTCTTTCTTGAAGTCCTTAAAGTTTATAGTAATTTGCATAGGGTTCCTAGTATTAGTCTAGTACCTGGGTACTCGTGCTAACTAACCAACACACGTATAGAAAGCCAACAGTGGACGGACGTGATATGTTTCCCTTCAAAAGGTTTGTAATCTCTACGTTTTTATCCTGTTTTGCCACCCGCGCAAAAAATACGGTCAAGTCGCTAGAACTAGAGGATGTAGTGATGGAGAGGGCACACAAGGAGACGCTACTATGACAGAAATAATAGACACTCTACAGAGCCGAAAGGAGGAATAATAGATGCAAGGGAAGCAGAGCACGGTTGACGCATATACGTAATTTACATCTATAATAGGATTACAAACAGAAAGGAAGTGCAGTGACAATCGTGGGTGACATAATGGCGACGGTGTATAAGTGTAAGTAGTTTAGAAAAGATAGAATAGTGTCTAATGATTAATCAGGCCACAGATTTGACTCATATGAGAAAAAGTTCTAGGGAACATGTAGCCAAAAATAATTGTTTTATGAGGAATTTCACTACTTCGCTAGATTTTCCAAAGATCATTGCATATTCTATTATTATATGGCGAACGTCCCACTGAAATACTGCTTCGAACTATGGTCACTGATCCTCTTTGCTCTCCCTTATCTGCAGTTTTAAATATATATGGGATGCTCTCTCGATATCTTAAAGCTCTTCTTTAAGCCACCTATCGGCGTAATCTCAACCACTAGTCGTTCACTGGATCAAAATCCATTGGCACATGCTCAGGCTCTTCCTTAGCCACGCCATCTGGATCTTTATTTTTCTCATCAGGAGATGCACCGCCCTCATCGTCTGACCAATCGACTTCGACATGCCTGTCAAGCATGGTAGGATCTATGTTCTTTAAAATACGTGCACGTTCTATGTCCCAATCATCCCGAACATCGTCGAAACCAATGTCCCATATTTTATCATAAAATTCACGAATCTTTTCCTCTTCATGGAGACGTTGTTCTTCTTCTGCCATCCATTCCATGTGCTTCAAGTCATCGCTCGAAGGTTCGTATATATGCCAAATCACATAATGAGGTAAGCCAACAACACTATATTGCATTTTGCGAGAGAGTTTGCCAAACGCCTCTGTCTCAGAATGCTTCTCAAAGGAAAATGCAGGAAAGTGTGACCCAGAACGGAAGACTTTCGCTTTGGAGAGGATTGAAACACCACCAATACCGTCGAGCTCCATCTCTTCCTCCGGATCACCGTTAGGATCCCTCATGTAAGCAAGATGCACACGCCAAGTGGCGTATTCGGGGTACCCCTCCACAATAACATCATCCTCTTCCAAAGAATCGGCAAGCTGTAATCCTCCCTCGGACTCTACCCACGAGTTCAAATCGTAGGGTTGAATGTTCCCCAACCAGTCGGGCAATGGCCGCCACACATTAGGAACAATAACGTCCTTGTCGTGATGCATGAGGTCCTCGAGGATAGTCTTCGGAATAGTCTCAACGTCGACATCCCTCCAGTACACCCAAGAGTGGTAAGGCTTCAAGGCGACAGATCCAAGCCAGTTCCGTGCCCGCGCCATCAACTTCCGCCGTGGCCCTTGCGCTGCAAATCCATGGCGATCCGAAAATGACTGCCCAATGACTTGACCAAAATCCTTCTGGTATATCTCAATGTTTCCAAACCTCTTTGTTTTATCGGCTTGCGCTTGCAATTTTGTTAGCTCTGCCGACAACACACTCATTGTCTCATCCTTAGAATCACTAACTAAAAACGAGAGGTCAATCCAATTGTGGGGATAGGTCATGCTATTTAGGTGTTCAAAGAACATAGTTAAATGATCTGCTGCGTCTCTCAATGGCACACAGAATAACACCCTGTTTCCACGTTGCCAACCATCCTTGTCTCCTTGGTAATTACTCAAGTCATAATATTCAACACCTGGCGTATTCTTGAAGTTCGGCACATAGTTCGTACGGAACAAATTGATCCTACTACCTGACAGGAATAACTTCGCCAAGATAAGAAGTGTGATAAGTGATCCTGCCACACTTACCGTTCTAGACGTAGCCTGGTACTTCATATAGTTTAATGTATGAACGAAAAAAACTCTTAAAATGCTATGGCCAGCCACTAAAGTGCTCTCTTATTTGCAGCTCCGCTTTGTTATCCCTATACCGATTGTATACCTTGCTTTAACGAAAGACCTCAAAGGAGTTTCATTCACACCGTTGAATATTATACTATATTATGTATGTTTGCTTTATTTAGCCTATTGTGCATGCTCAAGGTTGTGTTTTTTTTTTAACAGCAAGCAGTAACTGAATGAAAATCACATTACAACGAGAGAAGAGAGCGCCTGGAAGGACGTCTCTATCATACTCGTACCGGTAGCAGCTCATTCTCTCTATTCTACTGTGTAAGAGCTACTAATAACGAGCAGTCACGTGAATTCCCCATTACCCGGCCAACATGTGATTTAGGGCTACTCACTCCGGGTAACCGCGCATGTATCGGACTACATTTGTACAAGTTAAGGGCGAAGCAAACATCGGCAGGAATGCACGAAAGAGACGCCAAACAAACATCCCAGCTGTGATGGCTTGCAAGTAAACTGGTGTTCTACGGGACTAGAAAGACACTATCAAACAACTAAGCAGCTAAGCGGGGTTTGTTTTTCCCGCTTGCCCAATGTTAAGAAAAATTTTTTCCTCTCACGCTAAAAAGTGTTTTTTTTCGTCGTCGTCGTCTTGATGGCGAAAAAATTATACTAAAAAAATTTAACTAAGACAAAACATTTATAAAAAGTAGAATAAAAACTATTTCACTCCTTCCCATTTATTATTCGTAACTCTTTTAGGTTCCTAATCTTATCTGAAAGAACAGACTAGCGAGTCTTCCTACATCACTAATAAAGAAAATTAGATTCAACAATGGCTGAAGAAGAGCACACCTTTGAGACCGCAGGAGCTGGTGCTTCCTTGACCTACCCAATGCAATGTTCTGCATTGAGAAAGAACGGTTTTGTCGTTATTAAGGGCAGACCATGTAAGATTGTCGACATGTCTACCTCCAAGACTGGTAAGCACGGTCACGCTAAAGTCCACTTGGTTGCTATCGACATTTTCACCGGTAAGAAGTTGGAAGACTTGTCCCCATCCACTCACAACATGGAAGTCCCAGTTGTCAAGAGAACTGAGTTCCAATTGTTGGACATTGATGACGGTTTCTTGTCTTTGATGACCATGGACGGTGAGACCAAGGACGATGTTAGAGCCCCAGGCGGTGAGTTGGGTGAGACCATGCAAGCTGCCTTCGACGAGGGTAAGGACTTGATGGTTACTATCATCAGTTCTATGAACGAGGAGGCTGCTATTTCCTTCAAGGAGGCTCCAAGATCTGATTAAACAGACTATAACATAGGGAAATAAACGAAATAAATTACCATATTACTTCTACCATTATTATCTACATGGGTCATAATTATGTTTAATCTTTTTTATTACTCGTAACTTTACGCGTGCTTCGTGTGTTAAAGCATGAAGGCCAAACTTTGGAGAGCAGGAGGATGGATACACGGCATCCTCCTGTTGCGTAGGAGTGTACAGAAGGAGGACAGTTCCTGCGGGCTTCTTCGTATCATAGATTTACAATTAGTACCTTGTATTTAACCGAAATTTATACCGATTGAATAACATTAGTGTCTGAGGAGCGAAGACATTGTTGGTGTTGTTGCTATGCATTAAAGGCGCATTGGGAAGCCCGAGCGGGTATTGCATAATGTATATTTATGCTCAATGGTCGCTGGCTGCAAGGGCAGGTGATTTTTATCGGCAATTGTGACTGACGTTGGTAATCAAACTTGGGAGGTGATTCTTATCATAGGAAGCTGCGTTCATGTGCTAGTGCATGACGGTTATATGAAGTAATATTGAGTATTAATTATTATGAAAGCTATTATTATAACTACGATACAATCGGCATTTATAGATGCTGTTAGGATTGGAGGATGGCCAAGAGTAGCCTGAATATTTTAGTTAATAAATTATTATATTTCGAACATAGTAACTATAAGCATATAGTATAATATGTATTTACATGACATAAGGTTAAGTGTCTTACAACAGTGTGTAGTTAACGAAGAAACTTCCCTTCAAGGCAGGGAGTGGCTTACAGCTTGGCTTCTGTCCAGGGTGGTACATGTAGTTCTGAATTATTTTACCTTGGCAGCTTGGCCCGTCGTAGAATTCAATATGAACAGTTTCTTTAATGGCGTAAACACTGATCTGGTCGACGTGATCATAACCGTAACATTTACCCTCTGAATTCTTAGCTCTGATTTCTCCTTGACAGCCACCTTTACGTAATTCGAAAGTAGCTGCTCCTACAACACTTGCGTAGGTTGCTAGAAGAGTAAGGGCAATTGGCTGTAACATTATGTTAGATGGAGTGATTCCTGTACTAGAAGGTGTTTATGACGCGAGTGCTTCTACCAATGTTCCGTTTGGAGGGTTCAGCATCAATATTGAGCTCTCTCGATGTATTTAAATACTAATTTCTACAAAAACATCTTGCTATTTGCATTGAAGGATAACTCTCCGCTGGAAGCAGTAAATCCTAATGGTCAATTTAATTTTTATTGTAGTGGTTGTTATCATTATTATATTAGGTAATTTACCGGGAATCTTTAGCTCGCTGAGACGATTTCTAACTTCGAGGGTAATTAATTATCTCTAAGCCACGTTCTATCTTGAACTTCTCTTCTTGCCTCAGCTAATGATTTAAGATTGGTCATTAGTTACTAATATAGCCTAGGTCAATTCCTATAAGAGTTAAAGGTGCGCTATGTTTAGCTGATATACAAGTCTTTTTCTACATAATTGCTTGCTCTTCGGAGATATCCGATTCTAAATCGCATCTGCTCATCAGATGTATACAATTGAATCTACTCTAGATAGGCACCTCCATAGACAGCTAACTAGTACTCGGCTAACGGCTTTCAAAACTGCATTTAATCTTTTCTGCGCTGACTCTGGATGATGATCTTTCGGTCGTAGGGTCCATAAAACAATTGTCGAGGACTATTAGCCTAAATCACGTGTAAGCTTGAAGTTCTCTTCGCGCGCTCGCTAAGATGCCTTTGTTGAGGATTAGATACTAGTTATATAGTCTCCAATCCGATCAAATTTGCATCTTGCGTTGTAGAGGTATCCAACTCTTCTTACTAGTTTACTTCGCCTTATTATATAGTTTCTCCTGTCTTAGCAGACGTCTTGCTACATAGTTCTTCTTCATACCGTTAGAATGAGCTATGAATTTTAGTTGTTTCTTCTTCCGCTTATTCGATCATCTTCCGATTATTCTTTGATTCATATAGCAATTTTCGCGGGCGTCTAGTCCGACTCACGTGCTAGCTTGAACTTCTCTTCACGTCTTACTATAGCTGAACTTGATGATTAGTTACTAGGTATATAGTCTCTAGTTCGATCAATTACC
>AZAH01000004.1:133780-147885 GCA_000710315.1 Eremothecium coryli CBS 5749
TGGCAACATGGCCGAGCGGTTAAGGCGAAAGATTAGAAATCTTTTGGGCTATGCCCGCGCAGGTTCGAGTCCTGCTGTTGTCGTTATTTTTTTTCCTCTTACGGCAATTTTTTTTTATCTATACGCGTAACGTGTACGAGGAGGTAGAATTTCAATGGACCAAGAATCATTTCTCAGTAGATGAGCATCAGTGTGTCTTACCCGTGAAAGATATAACTGTGCATATTTAACCGCAAAAGGACAGTCAAGTAGGCAATGGATTTTAATGCTGGCGATTCGTATGATGCACAGTTTAGTGATCGCGTCAGGAGATTTCAAGAGTTTCTCGAATCGCACACGAATTATACCGATGCCATTCGATCGATCTTAGTCCATAATAATTTAGACCAAGAAGGTGAGAGTAATATCACTACTGGCAGCACTTTAGACGACATTTACAAACCTGAAAAAGGCTCCTTTAGCGGTAAGCTACCTCAGAGGATCACCATCTCACTAGATGATCTACGTGAGTTCGACAGAGTATATTGGACAGGGCTCCTCACCCAGCCTGCCTATTTCTTGCCACCAGCGGAACATGCCACGGCAGATACTGCTATGGCTTTTGATGATTCTGCAGTCAATAGAGCAAGAGCAAATTCCCCATCTTCAAAGTGGAAGCTTTCATTCAAGGGTTCATTTGGTTCCCATTCCCTTTCCCCGCGTACACTAACGTCCATGCAACTTAATAAGTTAATTTCGATCCAGGGTATTGTGACTAGGACGTCATTTGTTCGCCCAAAACTCGTTCGTTCTGTTCACCTGTCAGAAGCAACTGGGAATCATTACTACAGGGACTATCGTGACGCTACAACTACTTTGACAACTGAAGTGCCTACGCCTGCTATCTATCCTGAAGCAGATCCCGAGGGCAACAAACTGGTTACGGAATATGGATACTGTACCTATGTTGATCACCAGCGGATTACTGTTCAGGAGATGCCCGAAACGGCCCCCCCTGGTCAGTTACCACGCTCCATAGACGTGATTTTGGATGACGATCTTGTCGATAAAACAAAACCTGGTGACAGAGTGAATATTGTGGGTGTGTTTAAGTCGCTTGGTGCAGGTGGTATGACCAGTGGTGCGTCATCCGATCAAGGTAATAATGGATTGTCAGGTTTTAAGACAGTCGTTCTTGGAAACACTGTTTATCCACTACATGCTAGATCTACTGGAGTCTCTGCAACCCAGCACCTTACAGACAATGATATTCGTAATATTAATAAGCTATCGAAGACGGATGGCCTTTTCGATCTTCTTGCACAGTCTCTGGCTCCCTCTATATACGGACATGAGCACATCAAGAAAGCCGTTCTATTGATGCTTCTTGGCGGTGTAGAAAAGAATTTGGAAAACGGCTCTCACTTGAGGGGAGATATTAACATATTGATGGTTGGTGATCCCTCAACGGCTAAGTCACAGATGTTGCGGTTTGTTCTTAACACAGCGGCTTTAGCAATAGCGACAACAGGGCGTGGTTCCTCCGGTGTTGGTTTAACAGCTGCAGTGACAATGGATAGAGAAACAGGAGAAAGAAGATTAGAGGCTGGTGCGATGGTTCTAGCCGATCGTGGTATTGTTTGTATTGATGAATTTGACAAAATGTCAGATATAGACAGAGTTGCGATTCACGAAGTCATGGAACAGCAAACTGTCACTATTGCAAAGGCTGGTATTCACACGACATTAAATGCTCGTTGTTCAGTGATTGCTGCTGCAAATCCTGTTTTTGGTCAATACGATGTGAACAAAGATCCTCGGAAGAATATTGCTTTACCGGATTCGCTTTTATCTCGTTTTGATTTACTATTTGTTGTGACAGATGATATCAATGATATCAAAGATCGTTCTATTAGCGAACACGTATTAAGGACACATAGATACCTGCCTCCTGGATATATGGAGGGTGAACCGATAAGAGAACAGCTCGCTTTGACCCTATCTGTTGGCAGTGATGATACCCTGGTAAATGACGATGAAGACGACATCGACGACCAGGACGGTCAAGGGAAAGTGTTTGAGAAGTTTGATCCACTGCTACATGCAGGTGCTAAGCTAGCCAAGAATAGAGGTGATCATGGCGGTACTGACCTTCCTAAAGTGGTTTCAATACCATTCCTGAGAAAATATATCCAATATGCAAAGGATAGAATTGTCCCAGTATTGACCACCGAAGCAGTCGATATCATAGTCAAGACTTACTCAGACCTAAGAAATGACCAAAATACTAAGAAGTCTCCAATCACAGCAAGAACTTTAGAAACTTTGATTCGGTTATCTAGTGCGCACGCAAAGGTCAGACTATCTAAGAAGGTTGAAACTCAAGATGCAGATGTTGCATCTAGGCTTTTAAGATTTGCCTTGCTTGGAGAAGAGGTTGATAGCTCTCCAGCGTCTACACATCGCTCTCCTCAAAAATCACCTCGTAAAAGGCAAAGAACAAGGCCGTCGATAGAACCACTTCCCGAACTTGATGATCATTCAGCCCCTCTAATGGGTGATAGTTCCATTGTTGCCACTCCCTTGCGTCCTTCAAATATAGTATCTCAGCATTCTCCTGTTCGACTTGCTTCCTTCGGGGCTGATGATGATAACTCTGACAGCGACGGCGACTATCTACCGGATTCCATTAGTACGTTGACACCAATGACGAGGCTGGCTCCAGATGAAGAAGATGACCTACAAAGAAGAATGGAACATGGCTTAAGAGTTTCTCCAAGGTTAGCCTCAAGGGTTTCCTCTAGTAGGGGCATTTTATCCCCATCTGAAAATGTTTCTACCCGTTCTGTCACCTCTGCTGCCCAAATACATCAAAATCTGCAGGAAGCTGCAGGGCATTCCCAGACTGGCGCCCCCGAAGAACAGGTTTCAATGGATCACATGGACCCAGGTAGTATATCGCCCGGTAGACTTACATTGATTTCTGGCATTATCGCACGTCTCATGCAGACAGACCTATTTGAAGATGAGCATTACCCTGTTGCAGGTCTTCTGGATAAGGTTAACGATGAGTTACCAGAGGAAGAGAAATTTACCCCACAAGAATATCTAGCCGGTCTAAAGGTAATGAGTGACAGAAATAACTTAATGATCGCAGAAGAGAAGGTCTGGAGGGTGTAAGGCAATTGTAATTATCTAATTATGTTCGTGCGAACTATATCTTACGAAGTATCTTATGTAATATGCCAGGTTGAAATGTGACACGTATGTAGTGATTAATCTCAATGTCATCATTAAATCTACCGTGGCAAAAGGAGTGTACTTGGATGAAAATGCCTTACATGGAAAACTTCAAAGCAGGAAGTGCAAAGCATTAAGCAACGAGGACTACCGCTGGAATCAATATAATAATACCACTATTGACTTTTCATAATGGTTGCGGGAGCATTGGTTAGCAGTCCGATAATCAGAGAAGCACGATTGCTGAAGCCTAAAGATTTCTTCGTTAGGCCCTACGTCTTCCCTTTTATAGCACTATATGCCACCTTTTTCCAGATCTACTTTCAGCAGTATGATAAATACATTCGTGGTTCGGAGTGGACTTTTGTATATGTATGTGCCCTAGTTTCCCTTCATATGTTTGTTATATTACTACCGGAATGGAACGTGAGCATTGCTGCTAGGTTTAGGTACCGTCCAAGTTCTTTAATCAGTGAAGCCACGCACATTTTATTGAGGACAACTCCAAATAACGGTGCAGACGGAATTGTTGAGATTCAAAGGGTAAAGGAAGATGGTCAATTACAAACATTTATTCAATTTCAGAAGAAGAGGTTTATTTGGAATGAAGAATGTGGTAGTTTCTTATCACCAAGGTTTATTATAGACGAAGAACCCACGGTTGGCGAGTTTCAAAACGCCAAAGGCAATGGTGGTGATTTGACCCATTTTAAAAGGATTTATGGTGACAACACCTTTGATATCCCTGTTCCAAGCTTCATGGATTTGTTTAAAGAGCATGCAGTTGCGCCTCTTTTCGTCTTCCAGATATTCTGTGTTGCTTTGTGGTTATTTGATCAGATGTGGTACCTCTCTATCTTTAACTTATTTATGATTGTGGCCATGGAAGGTGCAGCTGTTTTCCAGCGTTTGGTTACCTTGAAGGAATTTAGGACTATGGGCGTTAAACCATACCGTCTAAACGTCTACAGAGATGAAAAATGGCAAACGATAGAAAGTAGTGAACTTTTGCCTATGGATGTTGTGTCTATAACAAGAACTGCAGATGACAGTGCTATTCCTTGCGATTTGGTATTGATTGACGGTACCTGTATTGTAAATGAGGCCATGCTCTCTGGCGAATCTACTCCATTACTTAAGGAATCTATTAAACTACGTCCACCTACGGATAAACTAGATATTAAAGGTGTTGATTCGAATGCTATTTTACATGGAGGAACTAAAGCCCTTCAAGTTACCCCTCCAGAGGAAGGGCATTCTTCCATTCCAAGAGCACCAGACGGTGGCGCATTGGCTGTTGTAACTAAAACAGGTTTTGAAACCTCCCAAGGCTCTTTGGTACGTGTTATGATTTACTCTTCTGAACATATTTCTGCAGGTAACAAGGAAGCTTTTTACTTTATTCTTTTCTTGTTGATCTTTGCTATTTTAGCATCATGGTACGTTTGGGTTGAGGGCACGAAAATGGGAAGAATCCAATCTAAATTAATATTGGACTGTATCTTGATTATTACATCAGTTGTTCCTTCAGAACTACCTATGGAACTAACAATGGCTGTAAACACCACATTGGGTGCATTGTCCAAGTTTTCCATCTACTGTACAGAACCTTTCCGTATTCCACTTGCAGGTAGAATTGACGTTTGCTGTTTTGATAAAACAGGTACGTTGACAAGGGAAGATCTTGTTTTTGAAGGTCTTGCCGGCTTGTCTTCTGATAGTAAGGATATTCGTCACTTGACTAAGTGTTCTAATGCCCCACTTGAAACTAATCTTGTCATTGGTGCTGGGCATGCCCTAGTTAGATTGGAAGATGGTGAGATTGTAGGTGATCCAATGGAAAAAGCAACTGTCTCAGCTAGTTCATGGAAGGTTGGTATGAAAGGTACTATGACTAATGAAGGAATTGGTTCATTGGTTATTCTAAGACGTTTCCAATTCTCTTCTGCACTAAAGAGATCATCTTCTATTGCTGTTTATAATAAGCAGTATTTTTCTGCTGTCAAGGGTGCACCTGAAACCATTCGTGAGATGTTGGTAAAAGTGCCAGAGAACTACGATAAAGTGTACAAAACCTTTACAAGATCTGGTTCCCGTGTTCTTGCTTTGGCGTCAAAAAACATACCCAAGATGTCTCCAGCTCAAATTGAAAAGGTGGAACGTGAAACAATTGAGGATGGTCTAGAATTTAGAGGTTTCTTGGTCTTCCACTGCCCATTGAAGGAGGATGCCATTGAAACTATCAAAATGTTGAACGAATCTTCTCATCGTTGTGTGATGATTACTGGGGATAATCCGTTAACTGCTGTTCATGTTGCCAAAGAGGTTGGTATTGTAAATAAGGAAACGCTCATTTTAGATGAGCCAATTGATGGAGCCGATCATGAACTTGTACTACGTAACGTTGAGGAGACAATTACTATTCCGTTTGACCCTGATACTGGAACTTTCGATGAAGAAAAGTTATTTAAAACTTACGACATTGCTGTTAGTGGTTATGCATTGAAGCGTCTTTCTGGTCATCCTCAATTAAACGAATTAATTCGTCACACCTGGGTTTATTCTCGTGTTTCACCAGTTCAAAAAGAATTTATTCTAAATACATTGAAACATATGGGCTATCAAACATTAATGTGTGGTGATGGTACTAACGACGTTGGTGCTTTAAAGCAAGCTCATATCGGTGTAGCGCTTTTGAATGGTACTGAAGAAGGTTTGAAAAAGATGCAAGAACAGCGTAAGCTCGATAATATCAAGAATATGTATGAAAAGCAGTGTGGTGTCTTGGAAAGATGGGGCCAACCAAGACCCCCAGTGCCTCAACCTGTGGCACATTTATATCCACCAGGACCTTCCAATCCACACTTCTTGAAGGCTATGGAAAGTAAAGGTGTTACTATCACTCCCGAAATGCGCAAATTGGCTGCTGAAACTGCTAAACAACCAAGCACTGTCACTACGAAAAAGGATACAAAGACAACTAAGAGTGCTTCAGACTTGGCCACTTTGGTTATGTCTAGTTTAGGCGAAGCGGATGATGAGGAGGCCCCAACACTCAAGTTGGGCGATGCTTCTTGTGCTGCACCTTTTACTTCAAAGATAGCCAATGTTTCCGCTGTTACAAACATCATTAGACAAGGTCGTTGTGCATTGATCAATACCATCCAAATGTACAAGATTTTAGCCTTGAATTGTTTAATATCCGCTTACTCCTTATCAGTGATCTATTTGGCAGGTGTTAAGTTCGGAGATTTCCAAGCAACTGTGTGTGGTATATTAATGACTGTTTGCTTCCTAAGTATATCGAGAGGCCAGCCCTTAGAGAAATTGTCCAAAGAAAGACCGCAACCGGGTATTTTTAACGTATACATTATGGGATCCATTTTGAGTCAATTTGCTATCCATGTGGCCACATTGGTTTATATTACAAGAGAGATATACAAGATTGAACCAAGAGAGCCTCAAGTTGATCTAGAAAAGGATTTCTCACCCTCTTTGTTGAACACCGGTATATTCCTAATCCAACTTGCTCAGCAGGTTTCCACATTCGCCGTGAACTACCAGGGTGAACCATTTAGACAAAGTATTAAAAACAATAAGGGTATGTTGTACGGTCTATTAGGTGTGGCTGGGTTAGCTCTCGCTGGGTCTACTGAATTTATCCCTGAACTCAATGAAGCGATGAAATTTGTTCCAATGGACGACATTTTCAAATTCAAATTAACAGCAACCTTGTTGATTGATTACTTCGGTTCCTGGGCTGTGGAACTCTTTTTCAAGCGTTTCTTCATGAGCTCAGAAGCAGCAGATATTACTAAAAGTACTTAGTCACCCGCAATAAATGATATTTCTAAATATATATATATATATATATATATATATTGCAAGTGGAGGGTGTCTCCCAGCTTAGGTATTTACCTACTGCTATATTTTAATTGCTGTGGAATAAATCAATGATAGAATTAACGACGTCGTTATAAGGTGAACATAGGCGCTTTCCAGTTCTGCAATTTTTCATCGAATTTACTTTCATTCAATGGCTTCCATTTGTAAACTAGCATATTAGATGGTAATTCCACAGCCTTAATATCATCAACAAGCATACTGCAGAGTTGTGTAAGCACAGTTTCAACTTCTTTAGTGCCCACAGGATTATTACTGTCTCTCAAAGAGTCAACTATAAGCGAGCACAAGTAATTAGTAGTGTACGGCTTCTGTGCTTCCAAAGTAATTAATATTTTGAATACATGTTTCATTTTCACTCTCAGGTACTTCTCCCGTTGCTGTTGTCTTTCCACTAATAACGTTGCTGCCCTGCGTTCTTTATTTCGTATCCTTTCTAGTAGCATGGCTGAATTCATGGAGTCTTTGGGTTCACTCTTTGAAATACCTCGTAACGACTTCACAATGCCGCCTTTATATTTCACCCCTCCGGTGTAGCTCTTAAGAATTTTCGCATCTTTAGCCATTGTAAGCTTGAAGGATGGTATTTCAGGAACTATAGTTTCCAGATCACCTTTTAGCATCTGGTTTAACCACTGTGTAGCAGCAAGGTTGAAATGAGAGCATCTTCGCTGGCTGTCGGTAAGCAGATTAGCTGGTGTTTCAACGTTAACAATATTATCTTCGCTAAAGCAGATGTTATAAGCATCTGGAGTTATAGTAAGAGCTTTAAGGAATTCACTTTCCGTGACTTTACACTTGTTCATGTTGCTTATTTGCCACAGGAGGTGATCAAGCTCTATATACTCCGAGGAGGGATGGTTCATCTTGTGAAGAGTAAGGATCGACATTGAAACCTGGTACATAGACTTGGCCGAAGCAACTGCTGTTTTCAGCTTCATCTTATTCATTTCCGCGAGATGATATGTTTCCGCAGTACGTGGATACAGCTCGATCTGCTGTCTTAGAAATACGTCACCAAACAACGTACCATCCTCCATCACGTAGTCAAACCTTGGACCCAGAGCAAGTCTAACCATTTCAGGTCCTTTTAGGACTCTTATTGGTGAAGAAACATGTTTACCCCCAGATAACGACGTGAGGAGATCACCAGTGTGAACTAAGACACCATCTTCTTCTGTAGCTTGTTGCCACTTGCCGTTGTACACAACCTGGGCATCTTTTGCAATAGGTAATACTGCAAGTATTCCTTTTGGCTGGAATACTTCTGCTTCCCTGTAGTATTCAAACTTCAGCCCTTGTAGTTCCGAGGATGGTGTGCTTCCATCATAGTATCGTGTCGCAACCGTGCTACAGGTCTTCTTAGCAAACAAGGCTTCCTTTTTATCACTACACTCCAGAGCATCGACACAAACCTTTGCGAAGTATACAGCAATCTTATGCAGCCTTGACAACACCCTATTGAAGAGCTCATCGCGTTGCATAGCGGGGTAATCAAAGGTCTGCTGGTTCCCATGGACATTTTGTTGTACCAACAAACCATCCGTCATGTAAATGCCTGTAAACGTTTCATTGAAGTCACTTCCATCTTCCGGTGGCCTTTCTGCAAGCTGTGACACCCATTCTTTTAACGTATTATAATTCGCGTAGTTTTTAAGAACAAAAGTATCAAATGTCTTTAAAATATTACCCAGCGCCAGCACCAGCTGCTCATCGCCATCAATTTCGTCTAGATTTATTACTGGAATGCTATACGGCATTACAACACTTATAATACTATCCTATGTCTAGAGTGATGTGATGCTACAGGCGTAGTTAGGGTTATGACATAAATAGCCTCTTTTCAAGTCTATATAATGCCAAACATTACTTATTTACACGGCAAAACAAAAAACTAATGAGTTGCAAGAAAAGAAGCAAGGAGAACAGAGCATATGGTAGTTACAAGCACTAAGCAGATCTGTAACTACAGATACTACCTTTTTCTATAGCGTTCAGTTACGTATATCCATCTGCTAAATGACTGCGTTTCAGATGCCTCAAACTTTACGTACAATGTGATTTTTCTGGATGCTTCGATGGAGCGCGAATTTTCCGAACAATAAAAATTTTTATTTAATGAAAAGAGGTTTCTCAAATTTTTAATCCACAGTTATTCGGTTTGCCACTTAGATTTCCAACATCTATAGTTGCTAGATAGAAGGGGATTCTTTGTTTAAGAGAGCTCCTAAGTCGTCGTCCACTAGAGAATCAATATGTTATCTGCTTCAAAGAACATGTTGCGCAATCCTTTGCGCGTATCAACACGTTTGCAATCCACCAAAGTTCAAGGCCAAGTTATTGGTATCGATTTAGGTACCACTAACTCTGCTGTTGCTTTGATGGAGGGTAAGGTGCCAAAGATTATTGAAAACGCTGAGGGTGCTAGAACCACTCCTTCTGTTGTTGCGTTCACTAAAGACGGTGAACGTTTGGTTGGTATTCCTGCTAAAAGACAGGCTGTCGTTAACCCAGAGAACACCCTTTTTGCTACTAAGAGATTGATTGGTAGAAGATTTGAGGATGCTGAAGTCCAAAGGGACATTAAGCAAGTTCCATACAAGATTATTAAGCACAGCAACGGTGACGCATGGTTGGAGGCTAGAGGCCAAACCTACTCTCCAGCTCAGATCGGTGGTTTTGTTTTGAACAAGATGAAGGAGACCGCTGAAGCATACCTTGGTAAGTCTGTTAAGAACGCCGTCGTCACTGTTCCAGCCTACTTTAACGACTCTCAAAGACAAGCAACCAAGGACGCTGGTCAAATCGTTGGTTTGAATGTCTTGCGTGTCGTTAACGAGCCAACTGCTGCTGCTTTGGCTTACGGTTTGGAGAAGGAAGACTCAAAGGTTGTTGCTGTTTTTGACTTGGGTGGTGGTACTTTCGATATCTCCATCTTGGACATTGATAATGGTGTCTTCGAGGTGAAATCCACTAACGGTGACACCCACTTGGGTGGTGAGGATTTCGACATCTACTTGTTGAGAGAAATCGTTAAGCAATTCAAGCAAGAGACTGGTATTGACTTGGAGAACGATCGTATGGCTATCCAAAGAATCAGAGAAGCTGCTGAAAAGGCTAAGATTGAGTTGTCTTCTACTGTCTCTACCGAGATTAACTTGCCATTTATCACTGCTGACACCACCGGTCCAAAACACATCAACATGAAATTCTCCAGAGCACAATTCGAGCAATTGACTGAGCCTTTGGTCAAGAAGACTATTGACCCAGTCAAGAAGGCTTTGAAGGATGCTAACTTGTCCACTTCTGAAATTTCTGACGTCATTTTGGTTGGTGGTATGTCGAGAATGCCAAAGGTTGTTGAAACCGTTAAGCAATTATTCGGCAAGGAGCCTTCTAAGGCTGTTAACCCAGACGAGGCCGTTGCTATTGGTGCAGCCATTCAAGGTGCTGTCTTGGCCGGTGAGGTGACCGATGTCTTGTTGTTGGATGTCACTCCATTGTCTTTGGGTATTGAGACTTTGGGTGGTGTCTTCACTAGGTTGATCCCAAGAAATACTACCATCCCAACCAAGAAGTCTCAAATTTTCTCTACTGCTGCTGCTGGTCAAACCTCTGTTGAGATCAGAGTCTTCCAAGGTGAAAGAGAATTGGTTAGAGACAACAAGTTGATTGGCAACTTCACATTGTCTGGTATTCCTCCAGCTCCAAAGGGTGTCCCACAAATTGAAGTCACTTTCGACATTGACGCTGATGGTATCATCAACGTTTCTGCTAGAGACAAGGCTTCCAATAAGGACGCTTCCATCACCGTCGCTGGTTCTTCTGGTTTGTCTGACTCTGAGATTGAACAGATGGTCAACGATGCTGAGAAATACAAAGAGCAAGACGCTTCTAGAAGACAAGCTATTGAGAACGCCAACAAGGCTGATCAATTGGCTAACGACACTGAGAACTCCTTGAAAGAATTCGAGGAGAAGATCGACAAGGCTGAAGCTCAAAAGGTTAAGGACCAAATTGTCACCTTGAGGGAATTGATTGCTAGAGTCCAAGCTGGTGAGGAAGTTAACGCTGATGACTTGAAGACCAAGACCGACGACTTGCAAACCGCCTCCTTGAAGTTGTTCGAACAATTATACAAGAATAACTCTTCCTCCTCCTCTTCTACCGAGGGTGAGAACAAACAGTGAATTCTTGATGAACCTCAATGTTAAACTGTGGTGCGTCAGCTGGGTGTCTGTAGTTTCGCTGTTTGACGACAATTAAAGTACGCCCAAAACCCTGAACTTTTAATACAACTCTTGTTTATATTTTGTTAACATCTCGTTTCAACTATCTAATATGTTTGACTATCGATAGCTATCGGGAAGGGTTGAGCTGACTTACGTGTATATAGCCCCATGAATATATCTTTCGTTCTTAATAACTGAGTAGCACTGGCCGTCTTTGAAAGGCTCACGGCCTCTACCGTTGTGATGATCTCTGCTGCTGTTTCTTTCTATGTATCTTCCTATACGAAGTGGTGGATTTTCACTTTTAGGGGGATTTTAGTTTATTCACGCTGAGAGGCTTAAGAAGCAACCGTAACCGTCTAACGGCCACACCCACAATCAGTTAAGAGTAAGACTAAATGAGTGTCACTTTATCCCCCGTAACGAAGATTATATTCCTCAGTGTTGTGCTTTCTATCGGTTCTCTCCTAGTACTTTTATCGTCATTATTGTACAATAGTTATTACCCTTTCTTTGACCGTATGTCTACAAAGTAGAAGTTATACCAAGATCCACTAGCCAATATTACTAACCACTTGTTGATTAAAGTCATATTTTTTGTGTTTGCTCCTGCTGCTTCACAGCTCGGAGGAACTAAATTCAGAGGAAATGATTTCATGAGCGATAGGACCCAGGATGCTCAAGATGTAGGAAAGTTCTTCACTGCTGCGTTCTTAGCCACTGGTTTCACTCTTCCAATAGTCTTTAACCACGCGAATCTTATGAACCGTGATAGCTGCATTCTATCAATTTTCGGTGGGTTCACAATATACTTGTCCATCGCTATCTACATGTCCTTCATAGGAGGCAGCTGGGAGGACGACGAAGACGCTTTATTCAGCTATTAATAAAGATCCATGCACGTTATAGTCTTAATGCATTAATTTACACCATAGTGATATATATACTATTACACTTCATTCATTATCATTATTTTTATTACTTTTGAAGGCTAAAATATAAATTTATGTCCAAAAATATAAAGATGAGTAATATGCCAATAGTTGTAATGAATCTACTGACATAGTAAGTCTTGAGCGGATGCTAGAGCGAAAGCAGAAGGATCCTTATTCTTCATTGGGTTTGAGATACGAGTCAATAGTACGGATAATAGTATCCACTCTTTTCTTAGTTGAGCAGAATGGAAGTTTCCACAGTTATCCCATGCAGAAATTGACTTTGGAGTAGCAAGTTCCAAAATGCAGTACATTGTTCCACCAATAGTTTGGTACGCGATATAACTGAATAGCTTTAGGGAAATCAGAGTGATTTGTTTGTTGTTGTGTTTGAAGTAAAAGTCTGAAGGCACTGATGTAGTTGCATTAAACCATGTAAAGACCTTCTTGATTCTAGATGTAGCATGCTTGTAGACATAGTCTTCTACTGCGTATTCATTTTCTTGAGAGATTTCAGCATTATTCATCTCGTTCACTATAGCCATAGAATCATTGTATTGAACGTCATTCAAAGCACCTAGGTACGTATTAACATCTCCAACGTTGTCTTGAATAAATTGGTCAACACTTGTTGCACGAATTTCATCCACTGTGCGGATCAACATCTCTGCAATTCTAATTACATTTTCTGTTTGTTGCAACATATCTTCAGTATTTTTATCTAGATTCTCACCTTGTTTCTCAATTAGCTCTCTTAGTTTGACCATTTGGTGGTCGAGATTGGCTGCGACTATACGCAAAATTGTCACTATTGGCAAGTTATTAGTCTGTTCAACGTAACTGGCTACAATGTTCTTGAGTTTGTCTAATTCACCGATTAGTCTATCCGGCTTCATCTTACCCTGCTTCTGGTCCATCTTTATGTCCTTTCGTATTTGCATAATATCGTTTAGTTTGCCTTTCCATTTTGTGACATTGGTCTTTATCTTCTTGAGCTTGCTCTGCTTTACATTCAGTACACAGAGGTCTTCAACTTTCTGATGCTGGTCATTGTATGCCTTCCGCAAGAAGGCCTCCGAAAAGTGTAAAAAACCATTGATTTTTGACACGAGTTCCTCATCAATTCCTAGCGATTGGAAGTCATTGCTGGCAAGCCATACTGACTGCCATTCAAGCATCTCATTCCAGATGTCGTCACTCAACAGCGGCATAAGTTGAGGCTTAGACCTTTTCTCTAATGGATAAGCTATGCAACTACCCAAGAGTTGGGCCACACAAAAGATTCCACCTAATTTCATTATTCTTTAAAGGCTGGAGCTGTTAGCGTCTATGACTGGGTACGAACTTTAAGCTATATGGGAACTTTATGACTAACTCTTTGATATATTTTTTTACGCAGAAAAAACAATGCTGGTAATCTAAGCTCAACAGTATACATATTTTATTATTTATATTACCTTTTCGCTACGTTTTGTACCTGACGGTTTGTGTCTTTGTACCGAATAGCATGATGTAACGGTGAAGGTTTGTACCCTGCATGACAGGCGACTTCTTTCGAGGAGTTTGACTGGCGCAAAAAGCAGTGACGCCTGTGTGACAGCCCGAGGAGAGGATCTTCAATACAAAGGTGTAAAAAGATAAAAAAGAGGTCCTACCCGGATTCGAACCGGGGTTGTTCGGATCAAAACCGAAAGTGATGACCACTACACTATAGAACCAGTAACCTGAATTCATAGAAGAAATAAACTGTTTTAAATGTCAAATAAATTGAAGTCTTTGTCGTAGAATCAGAATACGATGAGTCTGGAATCGACTC
>AZAH01000004.1:153335-258515 GCA_000710315.1 Eremothecium coryli CBS 5749
CTATATATCTAGTAACTAATCATCAAGTTCAGCTTTAGTAAGACGTGAAGAGAAGTTCAAGCTAGCACGTGACTCAGGCTGGACCCCCTCTGACACTTCGGACAGAATGAAACACTTTACTGGTTTTAGACTGAGAAAGCTATTAGTTTGTAATTAATAAACAGGTTAATGGATAAATGCTAGAGTCTAGGCTCCACTAGGTATGATTTTGTACCTGACGGGGAGTTTTGATCTAGGAATATGTCCCGACTTTCGATGATTCTTAATTCCATTTCTCGCATCGCTTCCACAGAGCCCATCTTCGCACACACATCTACCGGACACATTGTCCTAGTTATGTACAGAACTGCCTGCACCATACTTAAGGCGTGATTAATAGCATCTTTTAGCCCACCTTCGGAACAGTAGCGCATTGAATGTAATCTATCAACTAAAAGCGCGGAAAATAGGTCACCAACTCCAGTGAAGTACGACCGTATTGCAGGTACCTTAAAGCACAACGGGGCGGACCCTTTTTCTGACGCAAGGCAGTAAATACTATCACTATCATCAAAGATACATGGTGACAGGGAAGTGACTACAATTATAGGTATATGGGCGTGCAGATCCGTGACAGCACGCAACAATTGCTTGTAGTCTATAATACGGAATCCACACAGCAATTCCAATTCGAATTGATTGGGCGTTATGACGTCTACTTTTCCAGAGTGAGCAAGCTCCCGATAAACGGGTAAAATATCTTTATCAACGTATAATTGCCCATCATCGCCCATTACAGGGTCCATCAGCCACAGCAGTTGTGGATATAAGTCCTTGAGTCTTTGGTAGTACTTGGCCATAGCACGTGCAGAGGAAGCCGATGGCAAATATCCGGACAACAACGCATCGTAGTTCCCTCGAAGTTTCGAGCTAAAATTCTCAATACCTTGGTAGAGGGTCTCCAGATCTTTATCAGAAGTTACGTTACCGCATACGTTGCTCATACCATAACCAGTGTGATTGGAGAATTGGACGGTATTAATACAATCTACATCCCAACCTCTACATTGTAAAGGAAAGGTAGCTGCCTTATTTCCCACAAAACCATGTACTACATGGGACTGTGTAGTAAGGATTCTTGGCATATTTCTGTGGATATTGGCCTTTTATGTCCCAGTTGCAATAGTATTTATATATGTTTTAAATATGACTTAAAGTTTTCGCTAGTTTTGTAGTCACATGAACGTTTGAAAATGTGTATCCTCGCTAGACACTTTCTAATTCATCTAATTTTAAAAGCGTCGTGGCGCAGTGGAAGCGCGCAGGGCTCATAACCCTGATGTCCCTGGATCGAAACCAGGCGACGCTAATTTTTTTCTAAATATTTTTTAGAAGTTCGGGCTGGATAACGCGTCTCCATCGCCTACAGAAACATCTCTTGAGCAGCAGTTGCCCACTTATTCCTCGAGCCTAAGAGCTCTTTAGTCAGGAGTACAAGTTTAGGGATGTCGACTGAGATATACGGTTTCATCAAAGAACAACTGGTAAGATGTTCGAACCCAATTACTATCACTGATCTAGCGGAGACGTTTAACATCAGTATTAATGAAGCTAAGATAGAAATGTACCAATATTATTTAAAGACAGATGCACGCGAAAGTGGGATTATAGCATGCGAATACAGCGACGGGCTCTTCAAAGTGTTCAAGGGGATGCAGGAAGTTGAACGCAATGGTTTGACGGATATATTTGTTTATGGGTTCAACCCCACCAACAGCATAGCAGTAACTTCCCTGCCTAGAAACCATCCTAGCATACAGATTCCATACGAACTTGTGGCAACCCAAGAAGATAGCCCCGAAGTTGTTGAGCCTCCATTAAAGCGCTCTAAAACGGTCACCGATGTTCCAAAGAGGGCAGAAAGATCGTTGGTACGTGATAGCAAGACATACCCACATGATAAAGCTACTAAGGAAGGAGGCAAGGACGAAAACTTATCAAAGGCTCAGAAGAAGGAAGATAAATTCAGCACTGGATTGCGCTCTACTGCCATACTAGCACGAATGAGAGAAGATCGTGAACGTAAAGAGCGTGAAAGACAGGAAGAGCTACGAAAGCGTAAAGGAAAGAGTACTATCATACCAGATGAGAAGAAACTCCAATTGGAAAAATTGGCAAAGCTATTTGAAAGTGATGAAGATGACGACAGTTTAGGAGGGCCTGACGTAAATACAGATGCAATGGATGCAGATACTCTTCCTGAAAATACCGATGAACTCCCTCCACAGTCTAAAAAAGAAGGCGTGGTCGAACAGAACAAAACTGAGCTGAATCTTGAAGAACTTCTTGAAACTACCGCTGAGGATTCTATTATAATCTCTTCACAACCGCCTGGCAACGACCTGCCGGCGGACGCGCAGAAGTCAGAGCCACATACATTTGTCGATGACGATGGATATCTAGTTACCTCCAAACGCCAGGTGCCAGAAGTTCCTAAACATTCTAAGCCTAGTACTAAAGCATCTTCTCCGGGGAGTATTCTTTCATCTACAGATAAGGTTACAAAGAAGGCTCCTAATACAAAGAAGAAAGTACAATCTTCACTTACCAGCTTTTTCAAAAAAAGGTAGCACGAGAGTTGAACTACCTCAACTAAACTTACATACACTAGCGATATATCTTCAGACTAGCAGCTGTAGCTTCCGTGACAGTCAATACCTATACAGAGTATATTGCTAGTGTAAGAGTTACCCTGTCATAACCGTTTAAGATGATGCAATTTTTTTTTGTTGATATTGAAAAGTAGCGTACAGCAAGTCATAAAGGGGTTTCTAATAACACCTTGCGACTATCCCTGCAAGTGAAACTTGATCTTTATTCATTAAGTCTCAAAGCTAACATAATTACCACCTATAAAACATGAGTGAATTGTGTCCTGTGTACGCTCCCTTCTTTGGTGCCATTGGTTGTGCTGCGGCTATCATCTTCACCTCTTTTGGTGCAGCTTATGGTACCGCCAAATCTGGTGTCGGTATCTGTGCTACCTGTGTGTTAAGGCCTGACTTGTTATTCAAGAATATCGTGCCAGTTATTATGGCTGGTATTATTGCTATTTACGGGTTGGTGGTCTCTGTTTTGGTCTGTTATTCCTTGGCACAAAGGCAGGCGCTATACACTGGTTTTATTCAGTTGGGAGCTGGTTTGTCTGTTGGATTGAGTGGTTTGGCTGCTGGTTTTGCCATTGGTATTGTAGGCGATGCAGGTGTTCGTGGTACCGCTCAACAGCCAAGGTTGTTTGTGGGAATGATTTTGATTTTGATTTTTGCAGAAGTCCTAGGTCTATACGGTTTGATTGTCGCTTTGTTATTAAACTCTAGAGCTACTCAAGACGTTCAGTGTTAATTTACGCACTGATTGTCTCAGTGCATGTCATATTTGTGTGAGGATAACAGCATGCGCTATTTTTATTTACTAGTAAAACTGTTCAATATCTAATAACACTTGTCATATTGGTTGTTCGGGAGAATAAGAGGCTTTTTTACCATTCTGTCCTAAAAATTGTTCAGTTGTGCGATAAAATGCGCTATGTCGGTTTAATCCACTGATGGACAAAAAATATAGAATACGATATATACGTGTACTGTAATATATCTATCGTGCAAGTCTAAATACACTTTTACACATATTATACACAGTTGGACTAGCAGTGAAAACACTTACATGAATTCCTGACATAGTTTGTAGTTCAACTTACATCTTATCAATGTTATCAACTCGGCCAGGTCTTCAGGAAGAGACGTGTCCTTGGACAAAAGTTCCCGATACATTGAAAGAGTGACACCATCATCTGGTTGGGTAAGTTTTTGCAAAGATTTGATTATACGTAAAATGTCTTGCTCCCTCATTACAATATTGTCCACTTTGAGGTAGATGGGGTAAAGGAACCTTGCAATTAAAAGAACAAGGTATTTTTGAGGCAAATAAGTAAACTCCATCAGGGAGAGCAGGTATTCCAAGGCCTCATCCCAGCTTTCTGCCTCGACTGCTTGGTAGAATTCATGTAGAACAGCATAAGGTGATAGAGTTTGTTTCATCGCTGAAGTGACCATCGCATCCAGCAGTTCTCTCGGGATATCCATATTCTCTCCTTTGAGAACTATTGTATTTACTATTTCGTCATCTAGCGGAGAACCTTGTAGTATTGAGGCTTCGAAGATCATCCACGAGTAATGCTTAACCCACTCAAATTCACCAGCCTTGCTGAAGTTGGACATAGCCTCTATAACATTGTTTAAATAGAGCGCATCTTGCCCTAGAATTCTGTAAGCTGTTCTTGCAATTTGAGGTAGCTTCCATTTTGCACAAACCGTGAGCATCCATTCTATGTCATCATTAGTTTGAAATGGGTAGTGGGGCAAGAGTTCTGCAATTATCATACGTTTCGTAGTGTCGCTATAGTTGGGTGTGAGGGATATAATACCAATAGCCACATGCCACAAGTTTTTATCCTCGTTGGTAACTATGCTCAAAGCAAATTGGCTCAATAAGTAGCTTGACATGGTATTCTTCAAACCGAAAACTTCCTCTGTCCGACTTTCCCAGTCGAGTTGACCATCATCTAGAAAATCGTTTTCTAAGAGACCCTTAGCCTCGCAGATAGTAGCAGTAAAAGCAGCAGTACAATTATCAAGCGAGTCTAAAACTGGTAGAATGGCATATATTTTACCGGTAATTATATCTGCGCACACTTGTTCCCAGGTGCTCGTTACATCAAGCGGGTACTCTTGAAGGACAAGTTCAAGATATTCCTCGGACAGCTGTTGTGATGGAATGTAGTATAGCATCAAACCACAATAACACTCATACCAAGTGCTCGAATAGTGAATGATCTTCGCTTTGTTACCCGACATAAGTAACAAGACATCTTCCAGTGATGATTTCAGCGAGGAGGGGATATTAAGCTTTGTATTGTTCCAGTTATTGTATAACTTCAAAACCAGTTCTTTCCACTCGCGGAAGAGGGTGTCTGAATTGTAAGGATAGCTGTGTAAGAGACTAATCATATCCTGTAGCATAGTATGAGTAGTAGGGCATCTGGAATCAGTATACGATAATAACTGTGCCCTTTCAATGGCTCCTACAGCTTGCTCAAATAAACCACGTATTATAAGTTGGCAAAGAAGATTCCAAAAGTATGGAGAGTCTCTTGCTTCTGCTTCGTTTTCCAGCACTTTCCCTATTACTTCCTCACTGGGCTCACCGTCAGCTCTATTGACCCAATTTATCAAGCCATTGAGGTACTTACCTCGGGAATCCTCGTCTCCAGAGTCAAGAGTAAAATGCACTGCCTTTAAGCAATTCAGGATACTCAAGGATTCTTCCAAATCGACTAGTCTTTGATGACGGTTTGAGTACTTAATCGACTCTATGAAAAACTCTAGTTCAGAAACGATTGCCTCAAATGCGATATTGACAGTTTGGTTGTGTTCTAACGTCGAAGAATGCTTGATAAGCCCTATTGTTGGTATATTAAATTGTCTGTCTTGTCCTAAGCTCTTGTAAATCTCGAACAGCTTCGATACATATTGAGAAAACTGCACACTGTTATCGACATATGGAATTGAAGCAGGAAACATCTCATTACAACCTTCCTCCTTATTAAAAGCCAGACTCCTTGAGGTTACTGGTGCCAGCTTGAAGCATAGATTAGTCTTCCCTGGTCCTTTTTCCCCACTAGGAAACGCGACCATTGGCGCCTTGCTCACTGGATCCATTTCAATAGGCTGCTCTTTCATGCCCACATCATTGGATCCATATGCAGCAAAGTTCAAATCGTCCACATCCATGAGCATATCCTCCATAGACATGGTCATCTTAAAAGGTGTGGATAGTGAATGTGTATTGGTTTGTTTCTACTAGTGTTTTGGTTGAGTTCAAATGTCGATTTTTTGGCTTCACATATTTAATTTTAATTACAAAACTTTACAAAGTACAAGTTTACACAGAGATAGAAGGCTTACTTGCCGATAGACAAGGGTTTAGACCTATATACAACTGCAAATAATATATACAATTTTTAGATGTTCTCAGTGGTCTTTCTCTCTGTTAAACGGTGATGGTAAGAATGGATTCATATATCGTCAGAAGTGATAGTTGATGAAGACTTTTTATGGAAAATTTTAAGGAATAATGCAAAGCGATGAGATGAGCCAGCTTTATCACAAGAAGCACCAAGTACCAAGACGTTAGGGAGTCTGTTCTTTGTGTGTCCGAGCAGCATAGATAAAGGCAACATTAGGTATGTCCATTCCAGAAACGGCTGAAGGTATTACCAAGTACCTAAGATCCAAGACAATTAGCACAGCCGAGCTATGCACAATAGCGGAGGGCATTGCTAATGGAGGATATAATATCTACTTTCCCAATAGCCATGTGGCACTGTTGGAGTTAATTATAGATAGATGGAATGATTCCCGAAATGATGCATTTAAAATGGATACCAATATTTGGGTGTTATTCAATTCCCTATGGATGAAGGTAGAAAGTACAGAGCACAGAAAGAAACTATTGAAGACTTTAAAATACGCGAGTTTTATACTGAAAAGTCTAGAGCTAGGTTGCGAAGACTATGATGTGTTCGTTGAGGTACTTGTGGATCATCTGAGACTTATAAACAACACTGCAACTGTCCAATGTTCAATACCTGATGCAATAAAGATGGTGGGTGGCATTTTACAGCTTTTGTTAAAGTGTAAGTCAGTCAGACTTGACTTGAGGAATTCATTATTGGCAGAGGTGCTAGCTTTGTGCGGTATCAACCTTGTGCTTGACCCAAGCGTGAAGGTTACTTCGGCATACATCAGCCACCTACTTGCTCCTACATTATATTACATAAATCGATTCGAGTCTGCAAACCCAGATCCAAGTATTCAGAAGCTACTAGAACTTATGGAGAGATTTGTTTTCCATGATACCGCTTCCCCGCTAAAGAGCTTAAAGAAGTTTGTGGAGGAGGGCCAATTAACGCCAGATATTACAGTACTACTATTTAGGTGTACTGTGAGATTTATGTCCAGAACAGAATTTAAGACATTAGAAGACGTTTTTAAGCTTCTTATAAAGGGCAACGCAAATGTTTCCTGCGAAATGCTAGCGGAGTTGGCTGCCTCGAAGAAGACAATGTCCCAAGAGTTTCTTGAAACCTTCTTCGACGATTCATTTGCCGGACTGGACTGGTCGTTGCTGGGAAATATAATCAGGCTTGATATTGATGTTGGTATTAAGAATACTGATCGTCTTCTGGAATCAATGACAAAAGAGTCGTTAAATCCTTCTGTTGTCAAGACATGGTCTACCTTGCTAGATGCCTATATATCAGCAAGAGAATTACCGAAACTTGTTTACAAACTGAAAGACTATTGTAGCAAAACTAATGATACAGTACTGCTAAGGGAGGAGAAGTTTTACCAAGTATTAGTCCAAAAGATCCCTTTGTTATCACTAACACAACTGAAGGAACTTTTAGCGGAATTGATAGATTCTATTATTGAGGATAAATCAATAGTTTCAACCTTACTTGCCTCTATCATTACTATTGGACTTAAAAAATTCAAAGATTACCAGGCAGAAGACTTGAAGCTGATCTTTACAAAGGTGTTTGAAATTGAACAACTGGAGTTTACTGAGTTCTGGGATCTACGTTACCACATCTTAGAACTATTTGACGACATAGTGGACCAGCAAGTCGTACAGGAGATAGATATAGAGCAGCTATTGGCTAATAGCAAGCAGTCTTCTAGTCACTTATATTTCAATTTGTTCAAGCTCCGTGAATTAAAAGATTTCAATATGGATAAAATCTTGGAGGCTTTTTTGAATTTCCTAAGAAATCACTCTCATCCCAAAAAGGTGCTTCTAGAGCTTTTCCAGAGGTGGAGTTCAATTGTAAATCTTACATTCAGCAGAAAAGAAATCGAGGAATTAGTGGCTATTTCAATGGAACCTGAAAATATTGAAGTTTACGATATGGTATTTGACGATGATGATTTTTTTGAAGAAACTAACTTGATGCAATGTATTGTCTCATGCCTGATTACAGACCTGGATGAGAAGAAAAGTTTGCTTTTACTACGTATCCCAATCCAGTGCATTAGTAAAGGTATTAGAGTTGAGACAATTTCGAAAATATTGGCAAATAAAGAATTTAAAGAGCTAGATCTTCGTCTTTTACAACATTTGTTAACTAACCCTACTCTCAGATCATCTATTGAATCGGATGTTAACCAGATGTTTACTGTCTTCTCACAAAGCTGCAATGAAAATGCCGAAAGATTGTTTAAGACAGTTTGGGATAACCATCTCAGCAATTTAAAGAACCCTCAATGTGAAAAATATGTGGGCGACATGATTTCTACTCTACTGCAAAGGATTTCACTGCCTTTTGAATTTTTAGTTTACAGATTGGTGGATTGTGTCATTAGCTCTACCTCTTCCTCAATAGAGGGCGTTGACACATTAAAGAAGACATATATTGAAAAGTCGACTCAGTATCTTCAATCTCTTGGAAACATTGAAGAATCCTCCGATTTAGTTTCTTGGCTAATGAAGTCTTTGTATCGTGTTCTTTCAAGAAGAGACGTACAAATTGAAGACGATGTTTTAAAGAAAAACCTTTCGAAGCTGACCGCTAAAGTCAAAGGAACAAAAAACTGCGATATTTTGGAAGGATGCTTCCTACTATTTTCTTTAGGGTATAACGATGATCCAAAGTATATCCTTGCACATTACATTGCTTTAAGGGCAGCTGGAATTCAAAAGACATATATACTAGAAAGTATCAGGTCAATCTTCCAGAAAGTATCAGTGAATGATCAGCACACCTTTAACCGCGCCCTTTTGAGTGTTATAGACGCCTTTGAAAACGTTAATACTGAAAACATAGACCCGATCGTTGAACTCTACGAGTGCATAACAGTATTAATACCTAAAGACAATGACCAGATCAGTAAAAGTTTTGCAAAATCTCTGTCTGAGTTCTATACACATTGTGAGGCATTTTCCATAAGTAGTGGAGCTATTACAACGATACTCAACGCTTATAAGAATTATCTTGTAGCAAAACCCTGGCTGTTTTCACAGTACTCCATTGAGATGTTGTTCCCGTTGTGTGTAAAGATAAACACGTTAATGTCACTCAATAAGCAGGAATGGTCCAGTTGTTTTATTGCCACAACCCAGTTATTATCATCCGTACTACTTTACCATCGCTATAAACTGTCTAACAGGCACCATTTGATAAATGCAACTATCTGCGCCTTATTAGGGAATCTTTCTGAAAACAAAAGTAGAACAACCTCAGAGGTAGCAAGTTCGATGTCAAGATTGATTACTAATCTATGCGAGCCATCTAATCTCCCAAACAAATCGAAAGACTCTTTAAACTCTGCGGTTTCTGTGATGAAGAGATCATTAAGAAGGTACTTACCTGTAATTCTATTAAAGTATGTGCACATATCTGTGAACAATCCATTTGAGAGTTCTACTAGAAAAGAATTAGCAACAGGCGTTTTTGCAATTTTCGATGTCCTTTCCCAAGCAGAACTTATGATGATCAATGCTAATTTAAATGCTGTTGGAAGGATATATTTCAAAACACTTTACCAAGAATATAAAAAACTAGGCAAATGGCATGATGACTGAGTGGCGGTAGCCTTTAAGAAGTATATATATATATTCTATAATGGCGGGCAAAAGTCCCCGCTGTTCCGAAGGAGCACAATGTATTAAAAACAACTTGCGAGTTTGAATCTTTCAGCAACTCTGTTAACTAAAGTCCAAATCCTTTCTTGTCTTGATTTATCAAAGGCATATAAAGGCCCAAACAGCTGTCTATACTTGAGTCTGTAAAAGCGCAAGAAGTCCTTTTTAGTGATTAAACCAACCAAATAGCCCCTGTCCTCTACCAAAACAATATTACAACCTAACTTCTCAAACATTTGGTACAAACGAGATAAGGAAAGGGACCGATGGACAGTAAAAGGTGTGTAGTTGACGAGCTCATTAAAATGTATAAACTGATCATCGTCGGAAGAAACAGAGTCCTTGGTAAAGTCTGCAATTATATCAACTGTTAAACTGTCATCATATGACAACTCAAGTTGTGATTTAATATGATCCAAAAGAACATAGCCGACACATCTCTTCTCCGGTTCAAAAGAGTCTTCAGTTTTTATTATAGGAAAACCTTTATAATTCTCTCCGACTTCATCCAATAACAGCTCCAAATCTGGAAGATGCATTGTTTCCTTAATTGTTACAAGGTTTGTCGTCATAATGTCCTCAGCGCAATGGTCATCCAAAACTTGGCCTTTCTTTGAAGGGTAACCCAAGAAGGGAAATCCATTTATCATAAGCATTTGATCAGCAATACCACCTTCTGTACCGAAAGAGCCACAAATAACTCTAGTCACCGCAACCACTATCATAGTGGGGATGATGTAGGTGAATGCTCCGGTCAACTCAAACATAATAACCACCACCGTTAAAGTTAATCCTGTGACACCACTCAAGGCTGCTGCAGCTCCTAAAAACGCATAGGTACCGGATGTTATCTTGCCAGGACTGGTGATGTAACGTTCGACCAATAAACTAACAGCTCGGCCAAATGTTGCACCAACTGCCATAGACGGTACGAAAATACCTGCTGGGATTTTACAACCATAAGAGACAACTATGCCTAGCAACCTTATAATGGTAGCAAAAATAAGAGAAAAGAAAATTTTAAAGAATGCAAACGTCGATGAATTCTTATCTAGGGAACAAATCCTATGCGTCCACCGAGCATTGTCGCCGGTAGCACATTCATGGAATAGAATTCCCATACTTTCCGTCATGTCTAGTTTCAAAAACTCGTTGGTGTATGATATACAGGCAGTTAGTACCGCCACAATTAGCACTTCACGCAAGGGCCACTTAGATAAGTATCTTCGACGGAATTCAACAAACCAGATGTTCCACTTGCATATATAATACCCGTATATTCCTCCAAAAACACCCAATATTATGAATATCGGGATCTCCTCCACATGCCAGTCGCGATCATACTTTACCTCAAACAGTACAATCTTTCCGTTTCTAAATGGATCAATATACTGAAGAGTTGAAACTGCAGATAATGCGACATAGTAGGACTTCCAGAGGGTGGAGAGGTTGAATTTAGAAGGAGGAACAATCTCCTCAAGACCAAATAGCACACCACCGATTGGTGCACCAAATGCAACAGCCACACCTGCAGAGGAGGCAGCAGTAAGGTACTCTGACCGCTCGGGGTACATTATATTCTCCTTTAGAAGGAACTTGACCATTAGGTAACCACAACATGCGGCATAGTGCACCGAGGGCCCTTCTTTACCCACACTAAAACCAGAAGAAATCACTAGTGGTAGTGATATACATTTGACAATTAACGTGGTCAACCCAAAAAATGCTTCCTTATACTCGAAGCCAGATATATGAACCTTAATCTCAGAAATGCCAGAACCAGTCGCCATAGGTGCAAGAAATCTAACCATAAAGGCGCTCAACATAGCAAACAGCACCGAAAGAACAAGAAAAACGCAAAGAGCAACCACAGGATTAGACCATGGCGTCCATATGCCTTCCTTGATGCATTGGAGGTCACTAACTGGCAAAAGCTTTTTACCATCCTCCGACAACTTCCTACAACAAAACGACTTATTTAGCAGCCAGCGCCCAGAACAACGACCGGTTTTCCAGTTAACTAGTGTTTCTGTGGATATTTGAATAAAACCGGCAATGCACCCTACCGACACCCCTATAGCCGTCAAAGTCAAAAACAGCCTTCCCTTCCACCACAACCAATGCCAATATTCATCCCATTTCGAGCTATAACAGTTCCTGTCAATATCACATGAAAAGAGCTCTTGTCGTTTCTCCTCCTCCACCCAATCTATGGACGTAAATTCATCGAAATTCCGTGTTTCTGGCGACGTTGACGCTTCTTCAGGAGATAAAACTCTTTGAAAAGACATAGATCTACCAACTTTATCGACTGTACTACTTCCTAAGAGTCAAAAGTGGCACTCTATGTTCTGTTAGTTAAATCTTGTGTCAGAGCAGCTTTCTCAAAAAATAGACGAGTTAACAAAAAGATGTACACTGTAAGGGGACATTCAAAATCTAAGTAAACTGCTACTCTAGGCGGTTGTTGCTCGATAGAAACAACTGAAAAGCTTCTACCTTTGCCGTCAGCAGTTGTGTTAAACCCCTATAAGCATTAAGGTCTCTGTGATTGGCATATTTACTAAATTCGTTAATTATGATATTTGATAGTTGTTTCTTTTTTTGTGGTGAAAAATTTTCTATACCAAGCTCATCTCATCTCAGCCACTTACACTACGACCACTTTCTTTGAATCCTTTAACATTTTTATAAAGCCATTCAAGCGAGCTCTAATTTCTTGCAAGGAACTTGAAATCAATAAATCAAACTATGTCTTCTACTCCAAACCCAAAAGCTTTCCCATTGGCTGACGCCACTCTAACTCAACAAATTCTTGATGTTGTGCAACAAGCTTCTAACATGAGGCAGTTGAAGAAGGGTGCAAACGAAGCTACCAAGACTTTGAACCGTGGTATTTCTGAGTTTATCATTATGGCTGCTGACTGTGAACCTATTGAAATTTTGTTACACTTGCCTTTGTTGTGTGAGGATAAGAATGTTCCATATGTGTTTGTTCCATCCAGAGTAGCTTTGGGTAGAGCATGTGGCGTTTCCAGACCAGTTATTGCTGCTTCAATTACCACAAATGATGCATCTGCAATCAAGAACCAAATCTACGCTGTCAAGGACAAGATTGAGACTTTGCTAATTTAGAATAAGAGCATTCTTTTTGACTATATCATTGTATATGTACATAATTACTAAGTAACTTAACATCGGTGCAATATAAGAACTAGGTTCAGGGCTGTTGGTGGACCTGAACACTTTGTATGAATGAGTTAGCTTTCCGGAGGTTGTAGAGGTCCTCTAATCCGGGGTGTTCTGGTTGGCGGGAGCTGCGAGTAGAGACCCGGATAGGGTCATGCAAAAAGGCATGTGAGTTGGCAGATAACTCGACACAATGCACGTTGATCTTTGTGGAGGACTGAGATATGATCCCTGCAAAGACAATTTTGGTGGTTCCGTCAGCCATGTGCAAGATAAATAACGGCACAGCAGGAGGAGAGCTCTTTGGCCTTCTAAATGTAATATTTTCCTTAATGCGTCGTATGCGGAGAACTTTCTGGCCTAGTGTAAAGCAACAAAAGTGTTTTGCATGTTTCACGCTGAGGGAACCAAATTGGTAGAGGTAAATATTTGTTTTAGCATCGCTAGCCGCCACGAAGGTAATAGATGAGCCTAAGGAAAGCAGGGAATATGTTTCCAGCGAAAAATCTGACGACGGTTCCTTAGCCTCTAGGATGTTCTGCTTGGCAAAAAATGATAAGGGTAAAGTTATTGACTCGAATTGGGTGATCATTTCATGAGTAACTTGTGGGTAACCAGTTAGGATATTTCTTGCTGTTAAGGATAGGCGACCGTCTGTTTCTGCAAGAAGATAACAATCTATTCCCTTGAAGGAGTCAAACAGTATTAGTGCGCCCTCATGTACCACTGATCCTGCTATCAACCTCGAATTAAGAGAGACTTCAAGTGGTGGATCCTTTTGAAAGTGAAAGCGGGATGCAGTTTTCATTATCTTGAACATTTGCATGCGTTCTCCCAGCACAAACAAATGAGCCGAATAAGTCCTTACGCTAACCACCATCCAATTGAAAGCCAGCGAATCCATCAAGCTAATTGCTCCTTGCGAAATAGTGAATAGATACACTCTATTGACATTTCCTTTAATAGTGGATACAATTACTGCGCACTGCCCTGCATCAACGCAAATATCCTCACTAACTGCTATCTTGAGTACACGTTCATCTGGTGGAAGATCATAGTGTACTACAGGTTCCATGATAGTATAATCAAAGAGTATCAGTATTCCGTGGACTTTTGGGATGTTCATTCTGTGTCCACTAAGAAGAACAGTGTGTTCACCTTTCAGAATGCACATATTTGTAAAAATGTAATCGTCATCTAGATATTGACTGTTATTAGACTCACGTTTAATGTATAAGTCAGCGGTCCGACCATTGAAACCAGAAATGTGGAGGCAATTACTGTCCTTTGCAAGTATATGATCAGTCTCAAACGGCATACGTATGCTGAGCAAACATCCAGATTCATATTGGTATATACTTTCGTGATCATAAAATAAAACATTTGGATTCCGGTCGTCATAGATGAATTTTGGTTGTTTAGAAAGATTGCTTATTATCTTCTTCTTTGCAAAAGTGTTTCCAGTGTCAGGTTTAAAGAGGTAGACACTGCCTTTAGATGCACCGAAGACAAGTTCATCTTTCATACAAGTACTGTGGATACTGCTAGGGACAGTGGTAAACAATGGTAAGTCCACTAGCTCATAAGACTTATCTTGGGCAATTTTTTTAAATTTGTAGAGAGCCAAAATGCGGTTGTGAACAATAGAGATGTTTAAAAAGTAGTGGTTTTCAAATGCGTTTAATAGAATTCTACCATTGGGAGTGAAATCAAGATTTTGTTCTATTATAGGGGAATGCCAGTCTCCATCGGCAATACAATGTAAAACACCTTGCTCCGTTATGAAGATATGCTTGTCTAGTAGAGAATCTCTATTTGTAAGCTTGAAGTAAGCGGTTTCTGCTACGAGTGGGATAGCTTCATTTTTCATATATTCTGCTTTGATGACTTTACTTTCGATCTCATTTAGGTTATCCTCATTTTTATCCAGGCATTCGCATTCTGTTTGTCGAACAATTAATAGCTCTTCTTGCCGGAGGCTGACCAAACCCTTAGGATGGCTGTATCTGATTGTTCCACAAGAAAGAGTGTGACGAAGTGATATGCTGTTCTCCTCGGATTGTAAAATGCCAAAGCAATGGGAGTCATAAATAGTTTTGCGTGGTGACCCTAAATTAAGTTTATGCTCTGCCTGCAGCTCATAATCTTTTACAAGTACTCTGGAGTCTATCGTAGAGAACGCGTACTTATTACAACCCAAAGACCAACCTTCAATCACACTTTTTGGGGGCGCTTCCGAAAGCTGTATACGACGTTGTGTCCAAGAGAGTTGCTTCTTAGACTTTGGCTGAAGAACAGCATCAAATACCACATTCGAGTTGGTAAAGACCAGAAGTCGTAAAAAACCGTTTTCTAATGAAACATCATCACCGCTACCACTATAACTAACATAAAGCTTGCATCCAAGTGCAAACTCCCTCTTAAGAGATATCGGATTTTTGAACATGGACATACTCATCGTTTTCTTGCAGATGACGTACGTCCGCTTGTATGACACAACCACAAACCATCTATCCAGCGGCCCAGACTTAGAGGTTAGTGGCATGTAGCGGCTACTATCGTCCAAAAACAATACATCGCGTGTAGTGTCGAGTGGGCAGTCGCCGAATTTTATCCTTTCGAAGCAGTAGGTATTGCAGTGAGGTGGCTTTATCAGTGAATAAGCACCTGAACCATCAAAATCAAAATCCAGTAACTGATTGTAATGCTTAAATATCTTCATAGGCAATACTTTAGCTGAGTAAGGCCCCCAAACTCCTGAATTGCACTTTGAGTCTACGTAGTATTCTGATTCATCCCCAAAGATTGTAATTTGGCCGTCACTCTTCCACTCTGGTAGCTCAATAGGGGCATACGGGTTTCCAAGGGAATACTTAACTGCTGATAGGCATCCTAGAACAATCAAATTCGGGCCACATAACTTTCCTTTTCTTATTCGTTCTCGGGAAGTAATAATTGTTCTCAGTTCAGCATGAAATGCAGTATATTCCAGTAAATGTATGCTCTTCTCGCATGTTATTAACAATGTTGAAGTTGCAGCAGGAGAAACAACATCTAATGAAGTCTGAATTGACAAAATCCCTTCGTTTTCCTTATCTGTCACTTCATCACATAACGTATAGTCTAATTGAGAGTGGTCGTCGGGTCTCATTTAAGTTTGATAGCACTAACAGTTCCTTTCAGTGACCAGTTTTCATCAAAATCCTAACCCAATGTTAGCGTAGTTCACTGCCCACTACTTCAGAACGTACAAACACCCACTCTTTGATGCTTACAGATAGGGTATATCTATGTATGTTTCTATATCAACTTTTTCGAGATGTCTGGTTAATTTTTTTGTAGTAACTAGGCAAGACTGCGATTCCAAGCAATTTAAAGAAAAGGCTATTTAGACAAAATACTATGTTTAATAGGTCTGCCTGACGTACCATGTGCGCATCTATGAATGTTAGAACGTAATCTAAAATAATTCGCTGCACAATAGCATTAATGGAAAGCACTTTAGAACAAAAATTGATATATATATGTTCCTATGATACCCTAGATGAATGCCGAGAGGACGAAAAAGAAGGGTAGATGGTGGCGGGCCCAGCCTGTACACTTAAATCTGCCTCTATATCAATAGTAACGCCATCTATGCAATCGTTTGTACCACCTGCACTATTTAAAGCCTGGCTGACCATGTAACTTCCGCCGTATATGGTATTAATTAGGAAGAGAGGGTTGATATCCTTATTTAGCAAAGTGGGTATGCACGTCTTTTTTGCATAGTGATCGCAGTTTAGCGGTATGATGCTGGTAATTCTATGTGGAATCCCTAATTGCGCAAGTATGACTCTTGTTTCATCGCGATTTATGAAGGTGACAGTATTCGCGACGTCACCGACCGCCAGGACCGGTGTTGAATTTGTCGTGTTGGCAGTAATGGCGCTTACTGTCACGGAGGGCAGCTCTGCAATATCTCTAAAAAGGCTGTCTCTATTATTTAAGCATACCGGTCTGAAATCAACATATTCATATGTACAAGGAGCCTTACCATTTCGTTTACTCCTTTTACTTTCTAAGTTGTATTGTTGGAAGCCTTTGTACAGTGATTGTATAACAATAGATTGTTGGCGAGAACCCCGAGTGCGTTTCTTTGTAGTTACATCATCTTTGGTCGGAGAATCGAGCAGAAAGCAATTCCTAGGTATGCCCGAAAGGGTTATCTTCTTTGAAGCTTCTTTGATCTCAAAGCGACCTTCTTTCATGTAATACTCAAGCCGAAATGCCTGCAAACATTCTCCAGCGGCAAAGAACATCTGGTTCTGGTAGTTGAGGAGTTTTGAAATCGAAAACTTTGTATCAAACTTTAATTGTAATTCAACCTGGCCACTTGCCTCATCAATAGAGAAAAGGAATAAGTTTTCATATTCTTCTTCGGCAGTCTCGTAGCTGGCGGAAACAAGTACACATCTTTCAAATAAGAGTTTATTTGCATAGAATGCACTGTTAGGAGTGATGACCGAGTCGGTGGGAATTTGGTATGCGGTAGATATTATATCAGTTACGATCATATTAGTTTCCCCCTTCATAAACGTATGCTTCGATATGACATCGCCACTCAAGCTACTGAGGAGCATTATTTGCGAACGGTATTCTGGCTTCCTCCTAACGTCGTTGTAGTTCTCAGTTATGGATGTTCCGACAATAATGGTTGGGTCACTTTCCAAAGGAACTACCTTGGTTAAAAGAGCAGGGAAAGATTTAGTGAACTTTTTCGGCTGGAGCTGGCAATCTATTATATTTGGATAAGTAAAGTGGAAGAGACCTCCGTCAGTCGTGCTTACTATGAACTTATCAGGCCCCTTATAAAGGATCTTTTTTGGTTTCAAAGGAAGGTCAATATAGGCGATACTATAACCATCAAGAGAAAGTAGCATCAGCACACTACTATTATAAAGCAATAATCTGGAAGAAGATGGTATGTCGCACATTTGCAATCCCTTTGAATGTGCTTGAAACCTGGCTAGGATTCTATTTTGAAGAGTAGATATCTGCACAAAGCCCAGATCATCACAAATCACCTGGCACATCTTATTATAGTAATCCTTTAAGAGATAGCTAGAAATGAAATTTATACCCTTTGGCTTGATTGTTCTTGCAACTTTTCTCTTATGTATTAAATGTATGGATTGTTGCCAGGCTATCACCGTCAGGTCATCCTGATACAGGATTATGGGGTTTAAGACGGCTTCGAAGGTGGTTGGCAAACTAATGGATTCATTAGTATCTTTCCAAGTAACGTTAGAATTAAAGTCAACTGTTGCATAACTGTCACACCCTAAAGCGCACAAATTAGCGACCGACATGTCACGTTCAATGAATTCACCACTTGGCAGCACATATGATACCAATACTTCAGTTTTTACAGGCTCGCCGTCATGATAAAGCTTCCCTGAGTTTGTTATCCAATAATTCCCCTTGTCTGTGGCCCAGATGTCTGCTACATCCGCTGCTGTTATCTGCTCTAATACGATGTCTTTTTCACCCGTAAAGACTAATCTATGTAGTTCAATGAAGCCATTATTTTTTGAACTACCACCGCAGAATGCTAAGGTTCGAATATCTGTGTTTGACTCCTCTATAATAGTAGAATGGAGGATTGAAGTTTGCTTCAAAAAGTCGCTAGCACGAAGTGTATGATCCCGAACGTTAAAAAATTGAAGACCGGCAACTTTAGAGTGGAAAGCGTACCAATGACCTTTGAGATGATGGAACCAGTCTATTTCACAACCAATTTTTGCTGTACTCTTGCTGCATGATATACAGCTTCTTTCAGTCTTGTTACTTTCTGCATTATATTGGAAAGTGAAACTCAACTCAAAGTAGTCTCCACTGTTTGCAACACCAACAATTGATACTGAATCCGCATTTTGCAGCGCTTGCACGCCGGCAAGCTTAATATTTGGGTCTGATTTTGCTGCGAATGGCCCTGACTCGATGGAAACATTTGTAGACTGGCCATTTAAAACATGTCCATTTAAGGCAGCGGAAGCAAAAAAATATGTATCCTTAGGGTTCAATACAAAAGTGCCTATATTCTGAACAGATACCATAGTTGGTATCTGTGGCATAGTCCCTACTTCCTGTAAGTCGTGAGTAGCACTCAACGTTTTCGAAGAACCAATACTTCCGTCCTCTTGAAGAGCTACAAAGTAATATAGATCACTGGAACTGACATTAGTGAGGACGTTTAAATTAAAAAATGACATTGAGTCAGCTCCATTGTCCCAACATCCTTGTATTTGTAGTATATCATCAACAGAAGTATAGATATGTTCCCTATTTCGAAAAAAACGACTTGTATTTGGTTCTAAGGTGAATTTAAAGATGTTATGCCTATCCCATACCAGGAAAAAACGACTCATTCTATCATCAAAGTAGAATTGAGGATCCATTATTGCACTGTCGACTTCAAAACTCTCTACCTTACTCAAGACTTTATCCCAAATAGTAAACTGTCCATCCAAACCAATTGTAAGTAGATAGTAGCAATTAGACAATGGTTCAATATATGTCCATGCGTTGGTGATAGCCGCTTTGTATGTCATGCTAGTCTTTTCGTTCTGTAGATCGAACGAATCGTACACAACAATTCTATTCCATTCTACCACTATAATACTTCCTTCAACCCAAGAAGAGCAGAGCAAAAATTTCTCCGGGCTTCTAACCTCATTGAGCAGTAATCTTGGTGGCATCAATACTCTTGAGCAAAACCAGCCCTATTTTTAAATCACTATTAATATATAGGGACTCTCAAAGTTAGCGATGTTAACTTTTTTAAAGCTCGACGCGCTCAGACTAATCTCCGTATTTTGTGGCGGCGTCAGAAAGAAAGGATGAATCAATTATCAGAGTTGAAATAAAACTGCTTTGAAATGAACTTTATCTAAGTTCTAATCTTGGGACTATGATAATTTTTTAAAATACTAAAACAATTGCTATTAAATTATTGCTAAACATATTCAAGGCTAACAATCGCGCGGCATTAGATCCCATTACCAAACTGCACTCAAGATGAGCTTTTTTGGGAGAAACTTAAAATTCAGAGATCGGAGAAAGATCCAAATCATATCGAACAGTGTCCCTCAGCCCCAGGAGCCAATTGTGGAGTTCATAACATCAAGTTGTTGTTGCTGTGGGACCATTTTGCAGCATCCTATAAACATTTCCAAGTTTAGATGTTCTGTCTGCTACGTGACAGTGGTCCTCAAGGAAACAACTTCCACAAAAGAACCGGAAGAATCATTTAAGCTTAGTGAAATTCAAGATGTAATTGATGGATGCACGGCAGAATATCAAGCTCTCGATAAGAGCGAGAGACATACAAAGAAACACCATGTTTTTTATCCGGTGGAGGAATACATAACCGTAAGAATGAAGACTATTTATCCATTGAACGCATCTTTTCAAAGCAGAAAACCACAAGAGTTGTTGGATAGCGATGAAGTTAAGGAATTCTACAAACTACTAATGGATTTACCGACAAAAAAACCATTTTATAGTTTTTTGGTGGCTGCCAATGAACTATTGAAACGCCCACATGCGTCCTTGACAAAGTCGGAGTATGGTGAGAAATACAAAACAATAGGGTTATATCGATGGATATTAATCATATTAGAGGTTCCAATATTTAAACAGACTTTGGCGAACGTTGGCGTAAAGTGCAACACACCTCAGTTCCGGGCCATCTCTTATGAGGTGCTAAAAAAGGCAATTGGTTACCTATCATGCCTCGATATGTCCACTGCAAAGGACTTGGTCTACTATTTGAAGCATTTGGATACTGAAGCATTTGTTTCTAAGATAGACCTTGTAAACATGTACATCACATTCCATTTTACAAGGATCTTGCATAATATTGGTAAAGATGTGACGCATGCTGTATATAGCCCACAGCTCGAAGACTTCCAAACTTCTGAGAAATTAAACCCTGCTATGGCTAATGGGATTAGCAGGAAGGTTAGCAGACACAACATCAATGCTTTCTTTACTGGGATTGTAAAGCCCATAACTACGGCTACTACTAAAGAAATGCTAAACCCAGATTTTAAGTTTAAACCAGAAGAATATAGCAACGACTGGCATATAAAAACAGGAGCTAAGTTACTATTATGTTTCTACGTGGCCAACCAGTCAATGAACATATGTTCTGCATCCACATTCTACAATACTATGATAGATTTCGTGGACTATAAAAAAGACTTCGACATATGGCAGAAGTCAAGCAAACAAATTCTCGAGCGAGATAAAGAAAACGAAACTAGCATTGACTTAAATGAGGAGTATAGCCCATTTACCATATGCCAATGTCCATTTTTATTTTCACTTGGAATGAAAATCTCTATACTCGAATACGAGACTCGACGATTAATGGAGTATAGTGCAGAGCAGGCGTTCTTGAAAGCGTTGGACAGAAAGCAAGTTGTGGATGTATATTTAAAGATTCGAGTCAGAAGAAACTTCGTGACACAAGACTCTCTTCTGGGCATTCAAGCGCAGCAAAGAGACCTAAAAAAATCGCTTCGAATAGAGTTTGTCAATGAACCAGGAATTGATGCAGGCGGTTTGAGAAAAGAGTGGTTTTTATTGCTTACCCGTGACCTATTCAATCCGAATAATGGGTTATTCGTATATGTCCCTCAGAGCCGACTTTCATGGTTTTCGATAACATCTTCCATTGACCATGAGCTTCTTCAAGGTCAGAATACAAGTGCAGAATTATATTTCTTATTTGGAGTGGTACTTGGGCTTGCCATATATAACAGCACAATCTTGGACCTTAGGTTCCCAAAAGCCTTCTACAAAAAACTATGTGGAGAAGCATTATCCGTAAATGACTTCTTAGAGCTATATCCAGAGACAGGCACCAACCTTCTCAAAATGCTTGAGTATGAAGGAGCAGATTTCGAAGACGTCTTTGGTCTTACTTTTGAAACAAGCTTTCCTGACTATCTAGATGAAAAGAAAGTTCACTATCGTGAATTGTGCCCTAATGGTGCCAACCGACCGGTAACGCAGGAGAACAAGCATGAATTCTTCAAGTTATGGATGGACTTCTATCTTAATAAGTCCGTAGAAGCCAGTGTCGATAACTTCAAATGCGGCTTTTTCTATGTCATCGAGGGGAATAGCTTCAAGCTCTTTGACTCAGAAGAAGTAGAGCAGCTTGTCTGCGGCAGCCATGAGCAGGGCTTAGACGTTGATTTGTTACGCAGCGTCACAAAATACCAAGGGGGCTTCGAGGATACTACTCCAGTAGTAGAATGGTTCTGGGAGATATTATCGGACTTCAACTTTGAGAAACAGAGAAAACTACTCCAATTTGTCACAGGCTCGGATCGTGTTCCGGCAACTGGTATTACAACTATTCCATTTCGCATATCCAGACTCCGATCTGGTACTGACAAGTTACCGTTGTCCCATACATGTTTCAATGAAATATGTTTATATGATTACACCTCTAAGGAGGTACTAAAAGATAAGCTTATAATAGCGATTGAGGAGTCAGAAGGTTACGGATTCCGATAGCATATAGCCCCGCGATTATTGATCATAAGTAAATGATAGTTTAGATACATACTGCGCAGTTATGTGGGCATCTACTGTCACCAATAAATCACGTGATCTAGTGTCACGTTATATTATATAAGCATCATGATGGACGAACCAATAATATTGCTTTAAAAATGCCTCCGAAAAAAAAGTTGAGACCGAAGAACGACAAAGAGCCAATGAATTTGGCTTCGCTTTCATAGTGCTGGTGAAACTAGATATAATACACTTTAATTGAAGCATAGCTGATATTTCAAGTAAATTGGTAGTAATGTTGGGTTTAAGAGCTTCTTTGGGGAAGTCTTTGAAGGCGGTATCCCAAGCTAGATTGATTTCATCTTCAGCTATCGCTGCTAAGTCTACTTACAGAACTCCAGACTTCGGGGACTATGTAAAGGAGAACGTTAACACTGACAAGGGACGTTCTTACGCCTACTTCATGATTGGCTCTCTAGGAGTTTTGTCCTCTGCAGGTGCTAAGTCCACCGTTGAGACCTTTATCACCTCCATGTCAGCCTCTGCTGATGTGTTGGCTATGGCGAAGGTAGAGGTTAACTTGGCTTCCATCCCAGAAGGTAAGAACGCTGTCGTTAAGTGGCAAGGTAAGCCTGTGTTTATCAGACACAGAACCGCTGCGGAGATTAATGAGGCTAACCAAGTTCAAATCAGCGCTTTGAAGGATCCACAAACAGATGCAGACAGAGTCCAAAAGCCAGAATGGCTAGTTATGTTGGGTATCTGTACTCACTTGGGATGTGTTCCAATCGGTGAGGCTGGTGACTTTGGCGGATGGTTCTGTCCATGCCACGGTTCCCACTATGATATTTCTGGGAGAATCAGAAAGGGTCCAGCACCATTAAACTTAGAGATTCCTCAATACACATTCGATGGTGATAAATTGATTGTTGGTTAAATTAGGAGCTGTCTCATTCACTATTTGTTGTTTAAAGTTTTCGGATCTCTTGCACAAATCTATTTATTTTCTGAAATGAAGACTACATGACCTGGCCGCCGTGAATTGACAACCGTATTGTACTCCTAATATTCTCTCGGGTCGGAATTTTTTAACGCATTTTATTTATTTTCTAAACGAACATATTCTTATACAAGATAGCTTATCGAAACTATCAACCTTACATATTTGCAAGTAGTCCAAAAGTCAGCTGAAGCTTTTTGGATTTACTAAGCCTTTGTTATTTCTAGAATGCCTTTTGAACTCGAATCCTTATTCTTTGAAAATATATATATGAGAAAATACTGATTCAAGACATTGCTTGTACGCGCCACCTTGAGTAAAGGTGACTTGATGTCTATGTGTTTTACAAAGTTTTACGCCCTAGAGTGCTACAAATCTGGATTTTTCATTAGAACCTCTTCTAAGTCATCAGGGACAACCTTCCATCCATTCTCTATCCATTTACGGAGTTTCTGTTCATCAGCTTCTGATAAAAAGTCAATCTCCAGAGAAGTTCGTTCACCGCATACGTAGGCATCGATAGGTGGCGAAGAATCTTGGAAAGGGAAAGATACATGTCTCGATGTTATGCTGGCCTCATTCTTCCGATGACGTTTCTTGTCCTCTAAGGTCACACCGATGTAAGTGTCAATCAACCTAGCTGCATAGGGGGGTAGGTTTTTAGGTTTGTAGTCCCCAACAAATTTACATCTCCAGTAGATAGACCAATGCATCTCTCCATAGTCAGGGATGTTCCTATGTCTACCTAAATTGGGGACGTAAACATTCCTCCACTTACATGTCTCGTCCTCAATCCTAATGCCAAGAGCGATCAGCTCTACCAACCACCACAGGAACACCTGGAGTCTGCTTTTTGCACCATGCCCATCATTCTTCTCTGCTTTGTAATTGCAGGTTTTAAAACGGTGTACTGGGGTAGCATGCGATGCAAAGGTCTGCATGGATGTTCTTGACCTGCCTGTAAATATCCGAAGCATGCTTGAGACCCTGTCTGGGACTTTCAACAGACCATGGAAGGTATCTAGGTCTTGTTGAGATGGATTGTGACTCAAACTGAAGGGACTTTTCATAGTGAAACGGCCTTTCCTCCAACTCAACATATCATGTGAGGCAGAAAGAAGACTTCCAGCCGAATCGTAACTGTTTGCAAACTGATGAATAACGCCCTTTTTAAAGTAGACGCCGTGTTTTATGGCCTCCGATAGGATCCAACGCAAGGGTAGGTTGCTAATAAAGTGTTCCGTCTCAGTGTCTGGGGCCCAACCGCCGCCTATATCAGAGTGGTCGCCAGGAAACCACTTTTCCACCATATCAGCCGACACAAAGGTACCTGGCTCGGTTGAGGAGGTTTCCGGTGAATAACGTTGGAACACTCCTTCGACCCTCTGTCTAGAGATTGCATTCAATTTCCTTCTAAACCATGAAGATTGATTCACTCGCCCGGAGCCGTTAGCCAAGAAGTCATTAACGTTACGCAACAAGTCCTCTGAATTCGAATTGCCCTTCTGGCATTCACCTAGCGCCTCATCACTCGCGGTCGACAAATGAGGCACACTGCACGTTCTTACGAGTGTTTTACTAATAAAAGGGTTCAAGTAAAGGTCGTCTGCCGTATGGTCAAGCTCGTCCGGCGTGTGGTGGTTCGTCTCCACCACGTAGTTTCTATAGACGAACGAGAACAACTTTTGAGTGTATGGGTTGGGCGAAAAACTCTGCTGCTTGAACTTGCCACGTCTTTCATCCACGCTCACTGCGTGTCTTACATGGTCTACGATGCCGCTCCGGGAGGTATAAGGAAACAACCTGTCACGTATGATCCCGCACGAGTTAACAGAATCAAATAACCCCTGGAAGTGAACGCGCACAGTTATGTTCCTCGCAAACGTGCTCCTAAACTCATCAATCAAAGTCGTCGTGTAATGCGGAGGGCTGGGCTGCGCAGCATACTCCCACGCTTCGTAGATTTTCCAAGCCATCGTGGCAAGGTCCTCCAACCCTCGCTTGAGGATACCCACCCGTTCTAACATCCCCGTTAAAACCCGCGCCGTAAACGCTCCTCTGCTGAACCCAAACATAATAATCTTGTCCCCTGCCTCGTAGTTCTCCATTAGAAATAGGTAGGCAGAAATAATATGCCGGTCTAGCGTAAATGCAAACATAGAATCTAGCGAATTAATCAATTTGTGTCGAACCCCCGAAGAAAGGTGTCCCAGAAAGCTCGTGTTCGTACCAATCCCGGGCTGGTAGTAGCACATTTGTATTGCATCGTTGCTACTTTCCAACATCCGAAATATCTTCAACACATTGGTAAAAGGGTCAGGCCCGAACGTCTTGTCCGTTCCATCAAAACAGAGCACTAAGTTCTTTGGCTGTGGTATCATTGCGTGCGCGCCATTACCGCGTAGTTCCTCTTGGCCTGTCATCTAGGATATGTTATTTGATACACTGTGGAATATGAAAGCAGTTGACAAGATAGAACTGGTTCTGTAAATACTTTTGTATGGGAGGATGCAATACGACAGTGCAGATGCCCCGTGCAGTTTATTTGAACTATTTCAGCCTTACCTTTTGAATTATAAGCATCGGTTCGTATTGTTTTGTGTCCAAGCCTAAAAGAAAATAGAATAAATTTGCGTCAGAGAAAGTCAGCAAACATACATATACTAAGAAGCGTTAAAAGGAGACCTTAGTGTTGAAATTCTTGCTTAAGCACCCAAACTGAACTCTGCTTGTCGAAATCTGCAATAGACTTCAGCAACGCGCGTATCGTGGCTAATTTTTCGGTGTCTTTAATATCTAGTCCTAAATCAGCAAGTAATTGTTTCGTCTTTGCACGGTATCCGGTTTGGCCTATTAGATAATCTTGGATTTTCCTTAGCGTCTCTGCATTTCCGTCATCGATAGGATCCGTAGGAATAGGTGCATTGCTCACAGACCCAGAAAGGCTAGCAAGGATACTCGCAGAAGACAGCTGTGACGTCGGTTTCTTCTTTTTCACTCTACCTGCTTGCCCAAAGCGACCAGTCCATGTAGGTGTGCCTATCTGGTGTCGCTTTGTAAGCTTCCGGGATCTTTTCAAGATTGCGACAGCTTTTTCAGCGACAAGGGCAGCCTCTCTGGCTATGATGTCAGTGGGAGGGTTTGTGTGGGAGGATATGATGGAGTCGTGCTCTATGGCAGCCTCCAGGTCGCGTGCGCCGAGTAGACCCTGGACTAGTCGTGACTCTTCGTCTTTTTCTTTTTCGTTCTTTTCCTTCAGATCGTAGAAACCTTCGAGTTTGGAGACGCCTTCAAACTCTGTGACCTCATTGAAGTCGTCGGCACTTGCAGACGGGTTCTGTAGGAGCTCGGTTGTTTGCTTTTTGACTTCCTCGGCGAATGCGTCGGTAGTGTAGGCGGACTGGGGCCCGAGGGTGAACAGGTCGTGTAGTTCTTTCATCTTGAAGAAACGCTTCTGCTTCGGGTCGCTCAGGACCTTATTGGTCAAGAACTGCTTGAAAATCTGGCGGTGGTATATCTTCTCTTCGATGGAGCCTGCGATCATCAAGCGGTATATGGTGACCTCCCTCTTCTGTCCTATTCGCCAGGCTCTTTCCCTTGCTTGGAGGTCTGTGGACGGGTTCCAGTCGGGGTCGAAGATGATGATTCTATTTGCGCCGGTCAGGTTCACGCCGAGGCCGCCGACCCTGGTTGTGAGAAGGAAGAGGTCGTAGTCTTCATTGTTAAAGCTGTCCACTAGCGCCTGCCGGTGTGCGACGTTGGTGGTGCCGTCCATGCGCAAGTATTTCAGGTTTGCCAGTTCTGCAGTAGCACTGCCGGCGATGGCCTTTTCCAGGATGTCTAACATCTGCCGCGATTGCGTGAACAGCAGGGACTTATGGCCTTGCTTGCGCCACGTTGAAATCAGTTGATTGACGACCTGCATTTTGCCGGACCGCTTGGGATCTCCGTAAGACTCTGCATTCTTTCTGAAATCACGGTCTAGTAAATCTGGATGGTTACAGATTTTTCTGAGTATATCAATCCCATACAAAACCTGTCTTTTGCCCTGCTTGATTTTGGCCATGTCTTCTGAGTTGAGGAACTGCAAGTAGCGCTGCCGCTGGGCTAATGTCATCTTGCAGAAGAGAACCATTTCGCTTTTCTTTGGTAAATCTTTAGCGACGTCACTTTTCACACGACGTAGCAGGTAGGGAGATATTAGATCTCTCAGGGCAACCGCACACCTGTAGCCGGTCTGCACTTGAATGTTGGTTGCGTTGGCGTAGCCAGCTGAGTTTATCGGGATAGCGAATTGTTGCTGAAACACCGGCAAAGTGCCCAACCTGCCAGGATATACAAAGTCAAACAGGCTCCACAGTTCTGTGAGATTGTTCTGTATCGGTGTGCCGGACAGAATGATCCGGTGGTACGTTTTTAGTTGCTTGCATGTAAGGGAGATTTCTGAGTCTGGGTTACGTATCTTGTGTCCTTCATCAAGAACCACATATGCCCAATTGACGTCCAGGAGGTGCTCCGAATAAAGTTTCAAACCTACGTAGGTACATATCAGCACATGCCCATCGGTAACGACCTTATCAATTAGTGCCTTTACATTTTGTTGTGATTCCAGCCTCTTTTTAGTGTTCTCAAGATTAGTGTATTGATCATAGGAAAACTCCTCCTGGTTAGACATCATTAGAAGCTCTTCCATTTTTTCTTCGGATATCTTCTTTTTATTCACCATTCCTGAACCAATAGCGTGGAGTATTATGGTACGAAACGCTGGCCACCATCTGTGCAGCTCGTTGCACCATTGCTTCATCACTGTGGCAGGACATACCACGAGCACAGGCCCACGCAGCTTCCTCGAGTGATGTAATGAAGCTAAGAAAGCTACCACTTGAATAGTCTTCCCTAGGCCCATTTCATCGCCAATTATTCCTCCACATTGTTGCTGATAGAGTTCGTAAAGCCATTGAACGCAAGTTTTCTGGTAGTTAAAAAGTTGGTGGAATATTTCTCCAGGTATCCTGAAATCATCGTTTAGTTTCGCATCAGGGAAGTCTGGATGCGCTTTTTCCCACTCTGGAACATCCGAATCATCCCCTCCAGATCTGCTCAACTTTCTGTCTTTAATCCATCTCTTCAACCGTTGCTGGTAATACGCCTCTACACCATCATCCTCATCCCCCGCAGAAAGGCTGTCAACCGATTCAGAAGAGGAGGTTTCCTCATACTCTTCGTCTTCAACTTCATGTTGATCACTTCCGATATCTTCTATTACTTGGCTATGATCACTTGGACCGCTGTTTTCGATTATACCGCCCTGCTTGTCTTGTTCATCTATGTAGCTGGCTTCGGGTTCGGAATCAAGTACAAAGTCTGCACGAGTCCCAAAAGCTGTTAATTTACCGATACGAGTCAAATAATCTCTCTCAGTCTCTCCTTCTAAACGCCCGGAGGCATCTGTGCTTCCCAGAGTACTTTTTTCGTTTCGAAGCTCATCTATCCGGCCGTTGATATCCTTTATATCCGCCAACAGCTGAGTAACGTCCTCCTCGACTAACTTTAGTTTTGAGCGCAAGCTAGTCTTTACACTTATCCTGGAAGACCGACTTAAATCCCTCTCGATTGTCTGCCGTTTTTGATTTAGGACTTTTAGCTTCGTTACACAACGCTCTAGACGAGCCTGCTCTTGTTCAAGCTGCTGCTTAGTGATATAATCTTTAGCATTGGATTCTATCCTTTGCTCCAGTGAAGTTTGGGATACAACGTCAATATCTAAGTCGCCCAAATCATTCGAACTCATGAACGGTTATCTTTGGTCTCTCTTCTGTTAATGTAGTAAAGAAGAGCTAAAAAATACAATTTAAAATTTGTCATCTTGTGAAGCCATGTCGTAGACACATTATATACTCTATTCTACAATCGTACTCACTCACTCAGACGAAAGTTCTTTAGCTACCACTTGCAGTGCTACCACATATACTTATAACTTGCTAATTAATCGTTGCATACCACATGTGCATATATACATATATAAACAATTTGAAAATACAAACTACTGCCGATAGAAAATACCCACCACTTTCTATTTGCGTGAAGAACTTCTACTCTTAGTCTACAACAGCAGATGTAAGCTCTAGCTTGCTCACAGAGATGGAAAGTGTAAAATTGGAGAAGTGAAATGGGTGGAAAACCGGACTCTTGTCAGGAAACAATGCTCTGGCCATACGAGAGGGCAAAATAATAAGGGCTCAAACTAATACGTAGACCACATTCAAGTCTTGTTACTGCTATCCAAAACTTCGAGTTTCCTTAGTTCTTCCTTTGGATCAAAGTTACCAGTTACTAGGTTTTCATACTGCTGATCATATCTGCCATTTGACAATGGTGCATTACCTTGGATTCGCTTTCTCATATCAAACATACCCCTCTTGCAATCTAAAAACGCTTTCATTTGTGCAATACATAAGTCAGGAAGGTCTTTATTCAACTTGGGGTCTTCCAGGCATTGCTTGGGTGTGTTCCGCTCAATCATCACACATGGTGTTCTCTGCAAGCAAACTGCAACCGCAGTACGTTGATCCTTACAACTTGCACCCATGATATCCACCTACGTAGTTTGGGTTACTCTTTCCCTGAAGCTATTTAGAGAGCTGTTCTGTGTATGCAATGGTTTGTTGAAGATAAAGATAAGGGTAGATACTTTTTCTTTTGGTCGAATGTTATTTTTAATAATTAAGAATATAAAAAGCACTAACTGGGACTGGAAACACACTAGCGTTGGTTGAAGGAGTGGTAACATGTTGAACTTTCTTCCGGGGAAGCCTAATACTACTATCCAGACCGTTTGTCAACGAGCATGGGATAAACACACTATTTTAGCTTACTGTTCCGGAAACAGCTTAATTTTACTTTGCAATAGGTTTACCAGGCTGCAAACTATTTACTTCGACCAGGATACCACGGCTGTAGAGATAAATGAAGCTAATGGGTTTGTAGCAGTTGCTTCAGGTGACAAAGTTTACATCTATAAGCCCTTATACAGTGTAATGAAGGAGCCTAGGTGGGTGTTCTGTACGGATGTTTTCCATGATCAATCGAGGGTTAATTGCATAAAATGGGGGCAAGAAGATGAGCTTTTTATCGGATCTGACTATCTTTCACTATGGAAATTTAAGCTGGGAGGTTCTGAAACTACGGTACAACTGCTCTGGACTCAGAAGCATCCTACCCCTGTGTATAACTGCGCGGTATCGACGGATTCGCAATTTATTGCGACAGTAGGAAAATATGATACTATAGTAAAGATATGGAGGCGGATAAGTACATCTGGGGATCAGGCAGTATTTGATTTAACATTGTTACCTCACTCTGGATTCATTACGTGGATCAGGTGGCGGAAAATGGAAGCGGGTGTTCATAACAACTGTCAAATTCTGTACACTTTATGCTCTGACCTTAAACTGAGGATATGGTCCAGTTACGAATATGAAAATAAGAATAACGTGCAACATTGGGGTACTATGCAGTTGGATGAAGAAGGCGGAGAACGATTTGCTCTCATTATTGACAATTATCTACTAGATAGGGTACTTCCTGAGAATTCATCGGCTGAGCTCTTGAGCTACGTAAAAAATCATAAGGGTGACCTTTTGGGTTTTATTTCAATGAATGGGACACTTAGGATACTTAGTCTCGAGAATTTATCCCATGACCCTCCTAAGAGCGTTAACATTCGGCCGCTGGTTTCGGTGAATATGAGGCCCTCATGTTTTGCAGAATGCTCTTCATTTCTTTACTTTGCAGAGCCAGCTCTCTATGACAAAACTGAAACAACTCTTTCAATTGTTATACATGACTTAGCAGGATCAATTAGACATTTATTAATACCTGTAGGTAAGTTGCTTGGCAGCAGCTCATTTGAAGGGACTGTGGAGCATGAATACACCGGTCATACAAAATCCATTCGAATGTTATGTCGAAGCAGTGACGGCGAGGCGGTGCTGACCGTTAGTCGCTTCAATGAGAATTCGTTATGGGTGCCTGAAAATATACACTCAGGTGTTTATTTGAAGAAAAGAAGTATGATTAACACTACAACACCTGTCAAGGCGGCATTAGTCCATGAAAAAGGCGCGTTGGTGGTATTGCTCTTACAAACAAACAAACTGCAGATTTGGGACTGCAGTACGAAAGGTCGAGGGAAACTCATTGCTGAATACGATATTAGCGACAGTAAGGAGGAACCACTTTTGATGGCAAATATACCTGAAAAGAAGCATCGACATGACCGTCATTTTATCTTTCTTCTGTATCCATCAGGTTATATTAATGCATACGTCGTTGGGGCAAATTTTATTAAGCCTGTAACATCAAATAACATTGCAGTTACAGATGAGGATAAAATATTTTACGCATCTACAATAGATCCTGTTCAGCACACTTTTTACAGTGATAGAAATTTGATTGCAACATGTTCTTCATTTGGCAGGATTAGAACTTACAAAGCATTTGTCAAAGAAGATGGAAAAGCCATCCAAATAAAATCTACACATGGATTTGAAACTAATATCAAAAATTGTTCACTGATTGCAGGATCATCAATTGATAAGATAGCCGTTGTTAATTCAACACGGACCGAACTCTCTATTTGGGACTTAAAAAGAGGTGTCTTAGAGTATGAACATAAATTTACTACTGATATAAGAGATGTCGATTGGACAAGCACAAGGATGAATCAGAGCATACTCTCAGTTGGTTTTGATGACCATCTCATATTAATAACCCAATTACGGTATGACTATACAAATAAAGTGCCCAGCTTCATGCCGATAAAAAAAATTGATATAGCGATTCACACAACCCACAAAATTGGTGATTCCACCTGGCTTAAAGAGGGAACTGTTGTAGTTGCTTCAGGAAATCAACTATTTGTCGAAGACAAACAAATTAGCTTGAAGGATGCTTTCACAAATCGTTCCATTGGTTCTAGATGGATTACATCCAATGATATACTTCATCTAACAAGTGTTCTTAACGGCCCTCTACCTGTTTACCATCCTCAGTTTTTGATCCAGGCACTTTATTTCAGAAAACTCAACTTAACCAGAGATATACTTCTAAGACTATTCCTCAAACTCAGAGAACTTGAGTTAGACCCAGAAGCTAGAAACAACCTCTCATCGAACCTGGATATCCCTTATTGGAAGTTTATGCTTCCTTCGGACAAGGAATATGTAATAGAACAGTATGATGAATCGTACAAGGAATTTAACAAGTATGTCTCGTCTTCTTTACGAGAGAAGTTAACTAAAATTGCCCTACCTTATTTGACAAGACATCAGCAAATAACCCTGGTTACTGTTATTGAAGCTTTCGAAGAAATGGATAGAAATGAGAAAGCTCTGGATATTGGAGGGTTATTGTTCATCCTTGGGCTGAGATTATTTTTATCTCATAAAATGACACAGGCATCGATTACAATGAGGGATGTTTCTTGGGCATTACATTCAGATAACAAAGAAATATTGGTCTCATTAATTGATCCAGAGCTAACCTCTTGGCAACGAGCACGAGAATACAAAATATGTTACTGGATACCCTACAGTAGTTTACGAAGCAAATTTGAATCAATAGCAAGATACGAATTCACCAAGGATGATAAGCGCGATCCAACTGCATGTTCAATCTTTTACCTTGCTTTAAAGAAAAAAAATGTGATAGTCAGCTTGTGGCATATTTCTGCCGGCCACCCTGAACGTTCTAAGCTTCTAAAGTTCTTGAGCAATGATTTCACTCAACCTCGTTGGAAGACAGCTGCATTGAAAAATGCTTTTGTGTTGGTTAGCAAACATAGGTACATGGAGGCTGCATGTTTTTTTCTATTGGCAGACTCATTGAAGGATGCAGTCAATGTATTAGTGAACAAACTAAAGGATATCGATTTAGCAATTGGAGTGTGCCGAGTTTATGAAGAGGATAGTGGCCAAGAGCTGGCAAAGCTTCTAACAAACCACATTTTACCACGTGCAATTAAGGACAATGACAGCTGGTCCGCAAGCTATGTTTTCTGGAAGCTACGGAAGCATACTTTAGCGGTTAAAACTATGTTAAGGTCTCCTGTGAGGTTAGATAAGGAGGAAGGAGATGCAACAAATGGTATAGAAATCAATAGGTCGTTCCTCATGGAGGATCCTGCTTTGTTACATCTTTTTACCCACCTAAGAAAACATAATATTCATTACTGTAAAGCATCATTAGATCTTGGAGAAAATATTGATTACCATGCGGTAAAGGGAGTATCAGATATTTACGTCCGTATGGGCTGCGAGTATCTTTCTTTGTCGTTACTTCGGAATTGGGAGTTTACCAATAACAAGAATGTGTCGTTTCAAAAGAAGTCAGTTTTTGAATATAACTCTTCTCGTGCATCTGAAAATTATGATAGGAGTGTTGGGTCTCGTTCGAGTTTATTTGATTTAGATCAGAGAAGTCCTTCCATATCTCATACTACAGGAACCCCTAGGAACTTACTAGATGACTATACCATCCAAGACAGCAATGCCACAACCTCACAGGAAGCCAGTAAGGACTATACGCACATCCCAATCGCTGGGAAGAGGTATGCTCCTATAACTGAGCCTAGAAATATATTGGACGAATTTATGTAATTTGCAACTATATAGGGCAATTATATTACCTAACTTCGCCACAAATGTTTTTATATTTATGGTTACAGGTTAAGGTTAAATGCACAATATATTATTATTCATGTTCTAACATCAAACTTGGTATCTCAGCTTAGTAGCGACCCCTATTGGAAGAACTTGGCTATACTCCTTTTAGTCCTATCAAGGTTGCTCTGTATTTTAGCTTCCACCATCTCAATTTTTTTCTCGACAGCACTATCATCTGGATTTTGGCACTTGCACGCTTTGTAGCTCTCTAGCGACAATTCTAAATGGTTCATAGCATAGTAATTGTTTCCTTGTCTATAGTGGCACTTTGCAAGGTCAACCTTAGAGACGTTTTCCATCTCAAGTAGATAGTTACCATACTCGTTAGATTCGGCATACTTCTTTAAATTGTAAAGTGCCAACATACAATTTAGATACAACTTAATCTTCAAATTAGAAAACTTAATGAAATGCTCCTTATCCATCTGCTCATCTGGAATATATTCATTGACATATCTGAGAGACTTCTTGTACTTGTACATAGCATTTTCGAATTCTTTCTTTTTGAAAAGTAATGTTCCTGATTCCTTAATTACAGATGCAGCCTTGAATCCCTCTGCAAAGTCCTCTCCATTGAAGTTATTGTCATCGTCAGGGAACTCCTCGTAGATATCACCACCAATCTCATCGTTGCATGCATTATACAAAGGAACACCCATCGATGGCTGCCATTCCCCACAGTCAGCTATGAGAACTTTTTGCTTGGGTAACCCGTTTTCATCAACATCAACTCTTTCAATTGATCGCACCACTGACTTACCTTTCAATACACGGCCAAATATGGAATGTTTATTGTTGAGATGAGGTGTGGTCGATGTAACTATAAAAAATTGAGAGCTGTTACTGTTACTAACACCAGAATTTGCCATGGCCAATAGAAACGATTCATTAAACTCCCCTAGATTTTCATCTTCGAAGTTTCCATGAGTGCTTTTATCGTTGACCTCATCTCCTAGCTCCTGTTCTTCAGCAAATATAGAACACCCTCCACTACCCAATTGCGCAGAGTCGGAAGAATTACAACCATAAAAAATATCACCAGCCTGAATAACAAAGTTTTTTATTACCCTATGAAACAGGTTATTTTTATAACATAACTGCCTACCACCAACAGAGATATCGCCCTTGCATAGATGTAGAAAATTTTTGGTTGTTTTTGGTGCTCTCTCTGCAAATAATTCACAGACAATTCTTCCAATAGGCGAACTATCAATAGAAATATCTAGATAAACCTGTGGATTCAACGTCATTATATTCTTTGCAAAGTTTCACGTTTTTTATCTTCCTAAAGAAGCGAGCTTAGGTTTCGATATTAGCTTTTTAAAAAAAATAGCTTCAACTGTAACAGTTAACGAACAATGACCAAGGTGGCAAAAAAGGCTTACCAGTTTGTCCTTACAAGTACACTCTACAGCACCAAATTGATAGAAATAGAACTAGCTATTGAACTTTGACGGGTCAAAGCATTCGAAAAAATGAGGCGTGATGATGTGGCGGTAGACGCTGTCACAATTATTATTAAAGAGTGCATAACGCTGTCAACTGCAATGAGAAAGTTTACTCGCTATGCATCCCAGTCAGGCGTTGCTGCATTGCTTGGTGGTGGTGGTGAGATCTTTAGTAATACTGATGATTCACTTGCAGACGCATTTAATAATTTGTCTTCGAGCAAGAATGATGATCCACTTTTGTCTGGTTTTATTCAATTGCGGTTGATGCTTAACAATCTAAAATCATTACAAGATGTTGATTCACTAACTGTCCTACAACCGTTTTTACTTGTCATTAGTACAGCTACGACGTCTGGTTACATTACTTCTCTGGCACTGGACTCGATACAGAAAATATTTACTTATAATATCATTAACGAGAAGTCGAAGAATCACGTTGCTGCGATAAGGCAAACAATTAACTCTTTGACTCATTGTCGCTTCGAAGGCTCAGAACAAATGACTGATGATTCAGTTCTACTGAAAGTTTTATCGTTGATTCAGATGATTGTTGACTCAAACTATGGAGATTTACTTTCTGATTCATTAATGGCGGAGGTGATACAAACTGTAATGTCGCTCGCATGCAATAGAAGGAGAAGCGAGGTTCTAAGGAGGGCAGCTGAAATAAGTATGTTTTCAATCACCGTAAGAATATTTGACAAGTTAAAATATATTGAATCAACGGACTCGCCCAAATATATTAACGACGAAAACTATTCTGCGAACATCTTAAAGGAGGATATAATAGGCACTAATACTGAACAAAATAGCGCTGCTCCTGCTGATATAACATATTCTGAACAACATTTAAAGAATCCTGTTGAACCAACAAGTGTTATCTTTACGGAAGATATAAAGTTGACCGAGGAGTGCTATGGATTACCAGTAGCAAAGGACTATCTTAGTATATTGATATCCTTAATTATTCCTGAAAATTCTGGCAAACAGAATAATTCCAAGGTTTTCGGACTTCATCTACTAAATGTCGCAGTGGAACTGGCTGGTGATAGGTTTCCGGAGCATCCTCGTTTATTGAGCCTAGTTTCTGACCCAATATTTAAAAACATCCTGTTTATCATTCAAAACAGTGATAAGCTCTCCTTACTACAAGCTGCGCTGCAGTTGTTCACTACTGTGACTGTCATCCTTGAGGATTGTTTACAGAGCCAAATAGAGTTGACCTTAAAATCGATATTCTCCATTCTACTTGATGATCATAGCACTGGTAACTTGAAATCCAGGCCATCGGCTGTGAAGGAACTGTTCATTGAACAACTCTCTATTCTATGGACTAGGTCGCCATCCTTCTTTACGGCTACATTCATCACTTATGATTGTAATTTGGAGAGATCGGATTTATCTGTCAACTTTTTACAAGCTCTTTCACAATTGGCACTCCCAGAATCTGCATTAACCACAGCTGATAGTGTCCCACCTTTGTGTCTGGAGGGTCTAATATCTGTTGTCGATGATATGCATAACCATATTGCCACTTTTAATGGTACTTTTGATCCCCAAAAGAAACTGCATGCTTTGAGCCAAAGGGAGAGGAAAACAGAGTTCATCAGATGTGTTGACGAATTTAATAAGAAGCCAGAAAGGGGAATCAAACTTCTAATTGAAAAGAAGTTCATTGATTCTAATTCTGATGAGCATATTGCTGCATTCCTTTTTTCGAATAATGGCCGATTCAATAAGAACGTGATTGGTGAGTATATTGCCAATCCTGAAAATATTACCTTACTTAGCCATTTCATATCTCTATTTGATTTCCATGCACTAAGAGTGGATGAAGCCATTAGAATATTGTTAACGAAGTTTAGACTACCCGGCGAATCCCAGCAAATAGAAAGAATTGTCGAGACGTTTTCTGCAAAATATGTTGAAAGTCAAGATTACGATGAAGCAAAGGCTAATGTTGATATAGAAGGAGATTACAGCACAGTTCAACCTGATGCAGATTCAGTGTTTATTTTGAGTTACTCAATTATCATGTTAAACACTGACTTGTATAACCCTCAGGTTAAGAAGCATATGTCATTCGATGATTACACTTACAATTTGAAAGGTTGTAATAATCAAAAGGATTTTCCAATGTGGTACCTTGAGAAGATATACTACTCCATCAGGGATAAAGAGATTGTGATGCCAGAAGAACATCACGGTAATGAAAGGTGGTTTGAGGATGCTTGGAATAACCTAATATCTTCTAACACTGTTATAACAGAGAAAACAAGAGAACGCCAGCACGCTATTGAAAACTTAGATCCGCTTTCCTTGCTACTATTTGATAGAGCCATCTTCGAAAATATTGGGTCTCTAATTCTTTCCACTCTTTTCAAGATATTTGACGTAGCATCAGATGATCACATTAGCACACGTATGCTCACTACAATTGATAAGTGTTGCCAGCTGGCTAGTTTTTTTGGTTTCTATGATGTATTTAATGATATTTTGAGTGAAATGATAAAGTTGACGACCTTAAGTGGTGAAAAGACTCATAGTGGGAAAGAAATAGATTTTGATGATATACCAGTTGTCCAAATTCATATAGAAGATACAGGAGAGAAATTTTCAGTTTCTTCCGTTTCCGTTAGGCTGGGGCAAGACTTTAAGGGTCAACTATCGACGGTTGTCTTATCACGCATCATAAAAGATTGCAACAGAGATGCCATTGATAAAACACTGTGGGATAAACTGATAAATGTATTATTAGCACTTTATGAAAACCTAATGATATCCCCTGATATTTTCTCACAATTTCAAAGCAACTTCGGTCTTGCTGCGTTGCCTAGACCTAGAGCTGAGTATGATGTGAACAAAACCAAGCACACCAAAGGTTTACTTTACACCTTTGCCTCGTATTTGAAAGGTGACGAAGAACCAACGGAGGAAGAGATTGCTTGGTCACATAAAGGACTCGATTGTATTAAGACGAGTGGTTTTGCGAAAAGCCTACTTGGAGATGAACTTAATATCCCACCAACATTGTTGCTATCTTTGCTTGATGCCATGCAACTTGAAAAGTCTGTCCAAAACTCGCGCTTTTTTGAGCAGGAAATATTCTTCTTGACAGAGTGTGTCGTTAGCTTGCACTTGAGGCATCCACACGATGCTAGTGTGGCGAGAGCACTTTTGCAGAAATTTGACTCGTTACTTGATATTTCCGACGCTGCTGACGCCTACTATCACCGCATTATGCTTTACAAACTGATTTTGTTGTCTGAAGTCAAGGATACTGAGCAGTTAGAAACTTTGATAAAGGATGAGTTACTCTTAAAGAATGAAAGGTATGGTACAAAATTCTTTCTGAACAACATTGGGGAGTGCTTCTTGAAAAACTTGCTTAAACTAGTGGATGATGACGTCTATGCGCCTTTCTTATTGGGTAATGAAGGCTTCTGGAAGCTACTGAGAAAATACGTTTCATTCAAGCAATGTATTATCATTATCTATAACTTTGTCGATAATAGTGTGATGAAGCAGCCAGAGGTAATAAACAGCGCTAACTTTATATGGTTGTTAGGCCTCTTAGATGAGGTTTCCTCGATTGGTGCTGTTGGAGGTCAATGGGAGGAAGAGTATGAACGCCTTGAAAAAATTGGTCATGTGGTAGAGAAGGAGAGTCCCTACCAAGAAACTGTCGAAATATCCCTTAAATCAATCAATCTAACTGCACATTTGATCACAGTAAAGAAGATATTATCTAATACAGAAATCATTGCACTAGTACAGGCTTTGGCACACCAGTGTTTAAACCCTTGCTTCCAGTTGCGCTCATATGCTCTCTCTTCTTTAGAAGATACTTTGACAACGAATTTTTCCGCATCCCAAGATCAAATTGCAATATCTGAGATTTTTGAACATGGCCTGCTACCCTTACTTGATAGACGTAAAAACGTGAAACATATACCAATTGACGATGTGGCCTCTGTTTTATCAAGAGTGTACTTATACCACTTGAAGCGCGGTAACACGGATGATGTTGCATATTTGAAGATACAAACCTTCTTTAACAAGTATATAGAGAACCCCTCTATTGAGGCAAAACTACAGGAGCTTATCACTGCAAAGAAGGAGACAGAGCGACAACTAAACGCAAGCAATGAGCAGACACCTATACCAGAGCTAAGGGAAGATCCGAAACAAGACGACGGATACACACCTGCAGATGAGGAGTGTACCGCCGGCGCAGGTTAATACTTTAATTAATTAACTTTAATTTATTAACTTTAATCTTTCTAACTTTCCTCAGACTATCAATTTCGGATATATAAATAAGAAGATTATATCACTAATTACATCGAAAAGTTTATGGCTCCGAGGTTACGGGTTATCCTCTACACTATTACGCATGTACTCCAGAAGTAACAGCCCTGCTGTTGTCCCAGGTATAATTGCCAAAGCGTTCCGTATAAACCCTTTATAAAGCCATTGTATTGTATTGACCTTTCTAGTTATGGACATGATGTGTGTGTAGGTATCAGCATAGGAATTGACATAAACCTTATTGAAATGCCTGCTAAACGAGAAAAGTTTTACATTACCTGCCAAGCGCTTATTTTGAGCATTACCACCTTCATGTGACTTTTCTAGTATGTCTATAGCTTCCAGGCGCTCAATATGAATCCTATGAATTTTTTGTAGGGGATATTGCACAATTTGTAACGCTAATGCAGCTATGACACCGCCAGTGAATACAAAACCACGCTGAAGCCATCGTTTTTCCCGTTCACTGAGAGGTTTCTTTTCAGAGTTCGTCCCTGAAGGTGAATTCTTTCTTGCTTCCAATTGAGCTATAGTCCAACTAGCCGCTTGCCCCTTTATCCATTCAAAAGTAGCAAAGTAAACAGCAAAACCAACACCCTCCTTCAAAAGTGAAAAATAAAGACCGCCTAGACACCTTATTGGTCCTATTTCTTTGAACTTATCGATTCCATATAACCACAAGTTGCTGTATCTCTTCGTAGAATGGAACAGATCACTCACTGAAGACCTGATGTGGATGGCATCTACAGGAGCAGAGGCTAGGGCATGTGCCATACCTGCTACAGTTCCAGACTTCAAAACGTCAAAAACAGCTGGGTTCGCTTCGTTCGCACTGTTTGAGTAGCTCCTGAAGGCAGCCAACGAGGAGAGGTAAGTTGTATAAAGTACCATACCAGCCAAAGAATTAAAGAGCACAGGGGGCAAGACACGTTCAGGTATGACCTTCCATCCATATCGATTCAATGTCCTTGTCAACACGCCCACTGTAGAGTTTTCTAGGTAGTAGGTATATCTAGGATTCCAAAATCGCCCTTCTTTTCCAATAGTGCCCTTTTTAGCGTCAATATTGCCATCATCCAGCAAAGCTTTCAGATAATCCCTGTAATCATATCTAGCAGGTCGAAAGAGCTTCATGGGTGCACGAAGATAAAACGAAGTGAATCGGTAAGCGCCAGCTCTACCTGCTGCTGTTACAGCTCCAATAAAGGAGGAAGAACGGTCGTCATTGTCAGTTTTATGCTCTTCGTCTTTCTCCGAGACCCCATCCCCCATTGCAGAGTGCAATTAAGTTTTAATGCTGTCAACTTGAAACGAGATTTATAGATGTTCGTTCGATCTTCACCGGATCAGCCAAAAATAAACACAATCAAAAAGACTGGCTAAATTAAAAAAAATAAGGCTGCTATCCTGCAAGTTCAGTTTAAACTATTCAAGAATGGAGACTCTTTAAACTCTTTCCTAGCTTTAGAGTGTATTAGTCGCATATTCGTCTTTTCATGACTCTGTTTCAACTATAAAATACTTCAATAACTCGTCGGACAAATTTTTTTCGGACGCTGTTGGCACCTTTTATAATGTCTAATACTAATTGTGGACGTCAAGCCAGAAAGACTCTCCAATCCTCTCACCGGCATACTCTGCTTGAATGTCTACCAAGTCTTACCAAGAAAGAGCTAAGGCTCACCGCTCGCCAGTTGCAGCTAAATTGTTATCTTTGATGGCCGAGAAGGAAACTAACTTGTGCGCCTCGGTCGATGTACGCACAACAAAGAAACTCTTAGACCTTGCTGACACTCTTGGCCCTCACATCTGTCTTCTTAAAACCCATGTCGATATATTGACTGATTTTTCGATTGAGGGTACTATTAAGCCATTGAAAGAATTGGCAGCGAAGCATAAGTTCATGATCTTTGAGGATAGAAAATTCGCTGATATCGGTAACACCGTTATGTTGCAATACTCTTCCGGTGTCTACCGTATTGCAGAGTGGTCCGACATTACTAACGCTCACGGAGTGACAGGGCCAGGTATTATCAGTGGCCTAAAGCAAGCAGCTGAGAAAGTGACGAAAGAACCTAGGGGCCTTTTGATGCTTGCTCAACTATCCTCAAAGGGCTCATTGGCACATGGCGCTTATACTTCTCAGGTGGTGGATATGGCAAAGGTAGACCCAGAATTCGTAATGGGATTTATAGCTCAAGGCGACATGGGCGGAAGATCCGATGGATATGATTGGTTGATCATGACTCCCGGTGTTGGCCTGGACGAGAAAGGAGACAACTTGGGCCAACAATACAGGACTGTTGAGGACGTAGTTAGCGGTGGCTCAGATATCATCATTGTAGGTAGAGGTCTGTTTGATAAGGGTAGAGACCCCGCTGTGGAGGGTCTACGATACCGCAAAGCCGGCTGGCAGGCCTATTTGGAGAGAATATCGAAGTAGCGTTGCTGAACCACCAAGCTTACATAGTTAGCATCTGATATATATGTAACCAAAGTAGTAGCCCTTCTCAGTGCCAATCCTTGTTTATCTCACGTCGTGCTCTCTTCAGCAAGAGCGGCTATAGAGGATAATAAAAGTAGTGACAACAATTCGGTTACCCGGACTTCGATTTTTGTATTGAAAAAACTTCAACTCCTAAAGCAAAGGCTAACTAACTGATAAACTGTACAGGTGGCAAAGGCTAACCAACAGGATATTCGTGATATACAGAGACTATGGAGGCATTAAACGTAAAGGAACAACAGGAGTTTCAAAAGCTCGTGGAGCAGAAGCAAATGAAGGACTTCATGCGCCTCTATTCCAACTTGGTCGAAAGGTGTTTTAAGGACTGCGTCAATGACTTCACGTCCTCTAACTTGACAAACAAGGAGCAAAGCTGTATAACTAAATGTGCAGAGAAGTTTTTGAAACACAGCGAGCGCGTTGGGCAGCGTTTCCAAGAGCAGAACGCAGCGTTGAACCAAAGTCTAGGTCGCTAAGGGTGCTAAGTAAGACAAATTTCGCTCGCTCGCTACCTTGGTGGGCGGGTTATATCTCATGTATATAGATTTTAACAGAAGAGAGATAAACTAAAAAATATAACAAATATATGGGTATAGCTTAACCATTGCAAGCTGTGACGTATCAATAGTCACGTACTTTGGGTATCCAATATGACTGTAGGATGGCGCCGACAGCAGTAAGCGCTAGAGCCCACCAACTGATCCAAACCATCTCTTTCTCTTGCGACCATGAAATTAGCCCACCCCAGATCATTGGGCCAACAAACCGAGAGGCCGCACCAATTGAGAGCACTGCTCCGTTAATGGCAGCGCGGTGCTTGACGGGACTGATACTGTGGACTAGTAAGATCGCCTCCGAAGTTGCTGTAGATCCTGTGAACGTGTTTAGACCGGTAATGCAGTATAGGTATGCGTATGTGCACCAACCTGGAATGTTGTCCTTCTGTAAAAAGACCACGTAGGGCACTAGCATGTAGATCAACGGATATAGTTTGATGAAAGTCCGGAAAAGCTTTAGTCTATCAAACATTCCGTCAAGCACCGGGAAAACAAACAACAGGATACAACATCCGGCTACACCAGTCACAGAAAGAAGCCTACCGGTTTGTTCAGGGTGGAACCCAATACCTCCGAGAATCTTCCAGGGAAACTTAGATGCCAACTCAGTTGTTCCGTCAGGCAACGTCTTCTTGATCAAGTCGTGTGCTAAGAAGACAGGGAAGAACTCGTTGTAAATAATCAAATGCAATTCTATCAAAAAGCTTGCGAGCATAGGGTGGAATACATCCGTGTGCAAGATCAAGTGCAACAAACTGTCCTCTCTACAGCCATCGTGCGCACGCTCTATTTCCGTCTCCGCCTCTGACACAGGAGTAACAGCATAGGTGTGAACTTCAACATTATTTTCTTCCTCTGCGCACGCTTTTTTGCTGTTCGCACTATGGGAGCTTTCAATATCAACAAGAAGTGGGCTGCTCTCGGTAGGCACCGGCGTCTGTATAGGTGTTTCACCCTCGAAGCCGATGAATTTGTTTTTCCAGGGCCGAGGCTTCGTTTGTTGTCTGCAAAAAGTATTCAAAATCCAGTCGCCCACATCAAGTCCGCGGTCCCTTTCATACTTCAGAGTAGGATGTGTTTCCTCCAAAAACAGCACGGCAGTTACATTACCGAAAAGCATCATCATCGTGAGCAGCAAGTTAGGCAAGCAGTAAGGATATTTTGCCACCAAAAGTAGCAGCCACCCCGGCCAGGTGTCGGGTGGCGTCTGCTTATCCCTAGGAAACGATAAGTACCCGCCGATCACTGGCCCAATTACGCAGCCGACTTGAAAAAGCAGTGGCAACGTGCTGAATGCCATGGCCTCGTGCCGCCTTTCGTGTGCTATCTCGCCAATTACCGTACGGATCACACCAACATACCCACTGAATATACCCATGAGGATCCTCGCCAATAGGGCAACGTAGAACTTTTTCGCAAACCCTAGCAGCACCAACGCAACACACAAGCCTGTCTGCGCCAAGAGTAGCGCTGGCTTGCGCCCGTAACGGTTTGAAAGATTAACCCATGGGAAAGAGAACATTGTCTGGAACAAAGCAAACGAAGACGCCAAATACCCGGCGTACTTTGGAATGTACGCTTCCTCTGGTGCAATTTTAAAGTCCCGCACCATGAAGTACAGATATGGAAACAACGAAGTGAACGCCATAGGCTCACTAAAACGCATGATGGAGACGACGAGCATCTGAGCCCATGGGAACCCAGACAGCTGTTGCTGAACAGTTAATCTACTACCCATTGATCTGGCTCCGCAATCTGTTTTCCTTGGCTTTCTTTACTTGTGAATAAGTTAACACTACAGGACGAAAACTTGTGCTTCATCTTTCCTCTCTTTATACCTGCCACTTATCAGGATAATCTTGTGGATATAGAGATACATATCGTATGTAGCAGCAGCAATCACTAATTTAGTGAGAAAAGAAAAAAAAGTAAATCAATATGAGACAGCCGCCTGTAATCGGTATCGTGTTACTCGAGATCCGAAGGAACCTCGAGCTCCTACAAATTGCACTCAACGCGAGCCTTGGCGCACGGCACCAAGCCAAACCCGTCGGACCTTAGCCGCCACAAGCGCGCGCCATAACACCGCACTACATGTCACCTCGTACGTCCGCTGCCTTGAGTCCCATGTCGTACTAACGACGACTTAAATCTTTCTGATGGCAGGCGCGCTACCCGCCCTCTCAGACGGGTCCCCTCACGGGGATGGTGCCACGGTGTAGTGCAGCTGGAGCATGCCGTGACGTGTCCTTAGGCTGCGATCCACCGAATTTCCCACCTGCGTTTCTGGTTACGTAAGCAGGTTGGTAGGACAACCGGTCTGTCTCGAACCGGGGAGCCTCGCGCGTTGCAACGGCTGGCGCCGTTGCGCCACACGCAGCATCCGATCCAAGAGGCTGTGGAGCGAAGCGCTGCGGACACTGCGATGGGTCACGTGGGTCCTGGTGACAGGACGGCCCGATCAGGTAGTGCAGCTTTGGGTAGCCTGTCGTCGTCCAAAGCGTTCGTTTAGCACAGAACTGAGAGACGTCAGGCAGAAAAATACGCAGAGAAGCATTGAAAAAGTCGACAGTATTTATATGGATATATACTATATTATATATATATATATATATACCGACGTGTATGTTTGTATACATATAACACGCGAGCACAAGATCCTAGAAATGCATAGCCAGATCATATTGCAAGAAATACAGGGATTGCTTTTAAATTAGTTACCTGCTAGATATAACATACCAACTAGTATTCACTCACTATTAATGACGCAGTATAAGGTGGAGGATTACTTAAACTTGGATGATAGTCAGTTCAGCGACTCAGCCGAGGAGACGGGGATTTTTTTGAATCAGAGTAGTTTTGAGGACAGTTTTGGGAACGTACCTGCCACGGTGCCTATGGTGGTAGCTGATGTACCGAAGCTTTCGCGCCTTTCGGAGCTTTCTTTGTTGCCACAATACAGCAGCAACTCGAACAACCGGGTTGAGAAGAAGTCCGCACAGAAGCACAAAAAAGACAGGGTACTTAAGTCGTACGTGAAGGCGATAGACAAGACACTGGAGACATCCGATAGCAGTCTACTCTCGTCTACGCCCTCTCCGAAGTCGATTTTTTCGTATGGCTTCTCATCCTCGTTGGACGATGAGCGTGCGTTTTCCATGGTCGAAGAGCACCTTCAGCTACCACAGGACGACGCCTATATAAATGAAAATGTGTTGATGCTTAAAATCGCGTTGGAGAAGTCGCCTGCTGTCTCGCCAACCGAGTTAGGCCTTCCAGAGGCGGATGTTTTTACGGCCCCCGCAGATGCGTACGGGACTGTGTACCAAACGGGCACTGAGCTTGAACAGTTACAGGCTTCCATGCACGCATATCAGCACCAGCACCAGCACCAAAACGAGCCAGAGGTGGGCCAGGACATTACGCAGAATACACAGCAATTACCAACGTTCCAACCGTTCGAAATGTCGCCGTTACTCACATCGTCTGCTGTTCTGTCTACACCAGTCAAAACTGACCTATTTGGATACGCCTCCGACCTTGAACGCTCTTTAGACTTAGCCTCTATGTCATTTGATGACCAATTTGATATCCAGAATAAAATACCCTTGCAAACTCAGCTAACTTCTCACTCGCAGTTACAGCAGCAGTGCGAGATGCCTGCAAATCTTGAGGAGGAGGAGGATGAAGAGGGAGAGCGCGAGGAAGAGGAAGACGAGGAGGAGCCATACGCACAGGGGCAACAACAAGTCCAATATCAACCCAACATGGGACTTCAGCAGTCAGCTGCGCCTGTGTACCGGCGGCTACATGAAATAAGAGTTGAGAATATGGCAACTCCTCTCCATACTAACGCCTTAGTCCCTGAAAAAAAGAGAAGAAAGTTAAGCATTCAGCCCTTAACTTTCGACCAGATTAGATTAACACATGGACTTTTGCGTAAAACTATGATTCGTCATTATGATACTGAGGACTTAAAAATACAGATAAAGAAAGAGATAACAAAAGAACAGAAAGCTATCAAAGATGCTCTAAAGCGCCCTGAAAAGACATTGGGTCCCAAAAAGAGGACCATAAGCAAAACTAGATTGCAAAATGTATCAATAAATTTTACTCAAGTATTGAACGGACTTCTAGATTTGGAAGTTGTCTTTACAAACAACCACATCCTATCTTCGAATTACTGGTCAGCAAAAGGTGACGCAGCTGGCGTCACTGAAATGCGAAACATAGTTTATGTTTTGAGACACCAGTACAGGAATCAAATTACATTTAAATTTGTTGATGAAGAGATTGATCCTTCTTCTGTTGCTGATGGGGTAAAGGTGTTAAAGTTTTCGGTTATATCGAGGTATTGCGAGCATTTGGAAGGAGATAAGTACGTAAACGGGTGGGTTCACTTAATTACTTACAATGATTTGAGTGAACTATTGGGATTTGCATTGGACATTTCAGATGAAATGATTGTGGTAAACGATGATTCATTAATATTCGAGACTCAAAATGAACCGTGGAAACGTTTGTTGATGAGATGGAGATCCATCTATGATAAAAAGTTGTTTATAATATCTGAGTCAAAGGAGATGATGCAGCTCAAAATAGAAAAAGCAAACGCCCGTGGTAAACCCTTTAATTTGGATGAAAGAGAAAAGAAGTTGAAGGAAGATCTTTTTAACCAGCTAATGTCCTATAAAGGGCTATTGGGTGCTCCTTCCAAGACTGCAAAAGATCAGGCTCTTATTAAAACAAATAAACTACAGGCCCTTATAAAAGTTGTCTTAGAAAAGTACTGTTGGGTTGATCCTTCTAAGGTACCCGAAGGCGGCTACAGAAGGTTATTCTGATTGACTAAGTTTTAAACTCAGTCAAGCTGAAGGTACCATAAAGGGTAGCGGCAGCCGTTAGACAAATAAACAACACTTGTCCGTTTAATAATAAATACACTAATACTGGATAAAAGGAGTGCTGAGTAACTTATGCTTGCGGACAGAAAAGAGTGGAACAGTATATATAGGCGTCCTAAAGGAATAAGCAAGGCAAAAGGTCTCATATACTGCTCCCACTATAGAACACATTATATTAATACTATCAATAATAAACAAGATAACTACAGACGCGCAGGAGGTAGGAAGGTATTCATAATTACAGCTTTGCCTTTTTAGTCTCTTAATATATAAGTTGATTTCCATAGTTGTAATTGCATATCTCTTCGTGTGAAAATCGTCGTCAACTATTCAAACGTCTAGTAAAGTTTTCATATCTTGCTCTTGCTCTGCCAGCCAAAACTGAGTTTTGACTGTGTACCGGGCTCTATTATGACATTCAAGACGGTAGTTATACCCTGCTGAGACTGCGCCAGAGCCTTCGGAAACTCTTGCTTCAGCTGGTCAATGCTATAAACTATGGCACCATCGCACCCTAATCCTTGGCCTACGATCTCATAACGACATTCTGGGGTGAGATCCGTCGTTTTTACATCATGCTCTCCATCATTGCCGTGATAAATCCCACCATTATTCATAACCACAACTACAATCCCTAACTTGTTACGAGTGATTGTCTCTAGTTCCATGCAGGAAAACCCAAAGGCTGAATCGCCCTGTATTGCAACAACATATTTCTCCGGTTGAGCAATTTTTGCAGCCATTGCGTAGCCGATACCGACCCCCATTGTGGCATTGGTACCAGCATCTAAACGGTGTTTAGGGAAGTCAGTAGGAAAACAAATTCGAGCAATGTCCATGGTATTAGCACCCTCAATTGCCAAGATGGTACTTCTGTCATCAATGAATTTTCTCATTTCTGCATATACGGCATGGTAATTTAAGGGCGTTCCCGGAGTTAATCGTTCCCTTGCATGCAATTTGCCCATGTTGGCTCGAATGTTTTCGAGCAAATCCTCGGGAACACCGCCAAACTTCCAGCTGGCGGGAAGAACAGAACTGAGAGAGGATATAAAGAGGCCCACATCGCTATGGATAGAATACTGGATACCGCTTGAATTATTCTGTCCCAAACTGGAAGGATCATGGTCCACTTGAATAAAGATAGCATCTTGGTTCCATTTAGGTGGGGCGCCGAAATGTAACATCCAGTTCAACCTGGCGCCTAACACCAACACAACCTCTGCAGTCTTGAGTGCCTGCGATCTGGCACTATTAACATTTAATTCATGCGAATCCGGCGCAATTCCCTTCGCCATAGGAGTTGGTAGAAACGGCAATTCATACTTCTCCACAAATGCTCGTAATTCTATTGAATAGTCTATGCAACCCCTTCCTATAACGACGAGAATGCGCTTTCCAGATTGTAGTAAGGCAGCGGCAGATCGCACTTTTTCTGGGTCAGGCCCAGGTTTTAGCTTTTCGATCGTTTGAGCCAAAAATGAGGTATTTGCATCGGGGTGTGCCTCGTGCTCCATTAATCGACCCGGTATGTCGATATACGCAACTGTGCGCTGCAATATTGCAGTTTTCGTTGCCGTATAGATCAAGTGGCCAATATTCAGTGGCGTTACTCTTGCTGAGAAAGCACTCCATTGAGAAAGTACTCTCAATTGGTCCAATTCCTGAAATCCTCCGTGGTACTCATCCTCCGTACTACCAGCCATTAGGATTAGGGGCCATTTATTCATATAGGAATTGTAGACACCTGCTAGAGCATGAATAACCCCGGGCCCGCCGACTACTAGTATAACGCCCGGTTTGCCGGTTAGATATCCGTATGCGCTTGCAGCATAAGAACAACTCTGTTCATTACGGCATGCGATAAAGCGTATACCGTGTTTCACCAAAGATTCTGCCAAGTCTACGATTGGGATTCCAACAATACCAAACACCACATCAGTGTTATACCGCTTTAATTCGACGGCAATCTGGTCGGCAACCCTCATTATTGATCGTTCTCCTCTGTCTGACAACGACTAGTATTGACTTGTTCAAAATAAGATCGACCCCTGAGAGCCTTTTTTTTGCAGTCCACCACTGTCAAACGTGCCACATTAGGAGACACATCCAAATATAAGGATTCATAGCGAAATATATACACATGCAATTGAAATATATACAGACTAACAACTAAGGTACCAACATTAGTAATTACAACTCTATGGTAGATGTCGCCGACCTATGGAATGGTATGGCATCCCGAACATTTTGGGCGCCATATAGCCAAGCGACAAGCCTTTCCATCCCTATTCCAAAACCTCCGTGAGGCACACTTCCCTGCTTACGAAGATCCGTATACCACTTCATGTGCTCTATATTCATTTGCCTCTCTTGCATGCTTGCAACAAGCTTTTCATAATTGTCTTCACGAATGCTACCACCTGAGATTTCTCCCATTCCTGGAACTAGTAAGTCAAAGCAGGCAACTGTTTTGCCATTCTGGCCTTTTTTCATATAGAAGGCTTTACAAGACTGTGGATAATCCGTAACGAAAACAGGACCATTAAACTTGCATTCTGACAGCCACTTCTCATGCTCTGATTGCAAAGCATTGCCCCATATCGGAGGATGGACGAACGCTGACTTACTATGTTGATCTTTTAATAGCTCAATGGCGTCTGTATACGTAATAGTGTCCCATTTCTTAGCAACCAAGCTTTGCCACTGCTGCAAAAGCTCCTTTCCGAGACTTGCACTGTCCTGTGGCGTTGATTGAGGGATTAGATTATTATGATTTTCTATGAGCGATTTAATGAGCGATTTCAGTAAATGCTCAACAAATGCAGTCAATTGGTGAACGCTATCAAGGTAGCATAACTCGGCTTCAAGCATCCAGAATTCCGCTAAATGCCTACTTGTATCACTCTCTTCAGCACGAAAGCAAGGATTTAAAGACCAAACACGATTCATTGCTAGAGCTAAGATTTCAAGGTGTAGTTGGGTGGATACAGTGAGATAAGTCTCTTTTCCGAAGTAATGTTCATTGGAGTTACTCCGGACATTGAAAAGTTCGCCTGCGCCCTCACAATCACTCCCTGTTAGCGTTGGCGGATGGACTTTGTAAACACCTTCAGCATATAGTATATTGGACAATTCCTTTTCCAAGTGGGAGCGGAAACGCATCAGACCACCAAGGAAAGTGGTTCTATGTTTCCAAAGAGGCCATTGGCGCAGCTGTTTCAAGGTGGTGTGTTTTTTCTGTAGAGGGTATTGAGGAGTAATATCTCCTATAATCCGTAGATCAGAGGGCGAACAAGAGAGTTCGAATGGTTGCTCCCTAGTAGGAGTCCAATGCCAAGCAGCATTAGAAACGAGTATCGATTGACCTGTTTTGAGGGAAGGTAGTGGGCCCTTGGAATTGGGGACCACAATCTTCAGTGCTTCATTAGATGTGCCGTCTTGGAGGTCTATGAATGAGACATTTTTCAAAGGTCGAAAGGACTTGACCCATCCCTGCACAGTGGTGAGAGTTGTAGGAGCTTCAGAGGTTAACAACAACTCATGAACTGTTTTGGAGTTGCTCAGGAGTGAAAGAAACGAGTTGTACCTCTTGGATAGACGAAGCATTTATATTTGGCTTCCTTTCACAGACGATGTTTTTCAGTAAGGCGGATGTAGTAGTGGAAAACTGTTAAGAAAATATTCCATTTAGATGTAGAGACATATCTGCCTACAAGCAGCGAACCGCTATCGGAACAGAGGATTGAAAAACAAGCTAAAATAAAGCATTTCGCGAAGTGCATTATATGTAGGATTGATATATTAATGCTACAACCTTCTATCTGTGAAGTGCAAGTGCTTAAGCCACGATATCAGCGGAAGCAACCCTGTTAGACCGCCCTGACAGGCCCCGCGCTTCATCGATTAAACACCTAAATTTCATTACAAGATCAGGAATAAAGTCCTTTATCCCAACATGCTGCCCGCACGCGCCCTGTGGACAAGGTTTGATGTTATCTTCAAGGAAACGTTGTAACGCTGGCTTGTCGAAAACATGGCCACATTTCTGTGATATCATTGGTTCTGTAAAGACTTGAAAGGAAATGGGGCATGTTAGCTCTATTGTTCCACCTCGGATCTCCAGCTCACCTTGGTCCTGGTCCTCGTTTGCTGTATCAGGTATGACAGAGCGTGGGTCATTCCATATGTAAGGGATGGCGTGTAGCAGCTTCTGCACTTGGTCAAATTCTGGCTCATCTACTGTTACTTGTTTTTCCAGTGAGAGGTAAACTTCCTCCAAAGAAGGGGCATGTAGCTGCTTGAGACGATATCTATCCCATGAGTCTAGCGATATTGGCTCACATTTATCGGATTCTTCCTTATACTGTGTCTTAGTTTTCTGCACTAGTAGTTCATGGCCGGTCATCGTAGCCCAAAGTTTCTGAAACTCTGTATAACGTATACTTAGCTTGTCAAGAAGGTCTTTAGGTAGCTCGGAAGGCCCATCTTTCACTACCTGCTTAAGGGTTTCAAGAACCTCAGTTCGCACTTCCTCCATAATGCTTACTTGAGGGTTTACACTCAGACCGGAAAACTGCCGAAGCACCTCTTGGTGAAGAGGAATGCGTTCAGGAACGAAGTCCATTATACTGTTATGGGTATTGATGGCGTATACTTCTTGGTTTACTCTTGATGGTTAATTAGAGAAAAATATGATGCTGAAAACAAAAGTCCTTTCTCATCAGCGTTAAGCTACCAAATAACACCGAAAAGAAATGAGCAAGGGCCCAACATCTACGCTGAATTCTGCAAATTTTAACTCCCAAAAGCTTGAGAAGCCTAACATGAGTATAAGCAAGGTGCTTATCCTTGAGACACTATATGAACTCCTCCTGAACGGTCAAACAAACCGTGTATCTCTAGTTAGGCTGCAATCCGACGTAAATGACCATCCCATTGCCAAGCAGTTAGCAGACGATTGGCAAACTCTAAAGATTAACGATATACTGGACGTAATAAAGGTCATATTTCCCAAGCAGACATCTCTCTCTGACGGTCAGATAGTATTCTATAACCTACAAATTGTGGAAATACGAGAAACACTCATAGATGTGGTAAAGGACTGCCAAGCTACGCTTGTAAAGGATGTTAAGCTGCTGGAGCAGCAATATCACAATATCAAAAACCAAGATGACATGAAACTGCGGCGTGAACGTATCATGGGTATGTACCGAGACACTATACTTGCTAAATTGCAAAGCTTCGAGTACTTCCACAAGCTATACAGTAAGCTTGACCCAAGCCCTGTCGTACACGATTTGATGGACCTTGAAAAAATCAAAGCAACCTCTATCGAGAATTTATCGCACCTCCAGCTTACTCTTCAGAAATGCGTGACTGATAGTATTATGCTTACCAAGACAGGCGGCAAGCGCCACAAAGAGATAATGCTTTCGCAAGGTGAGCTTGATGAGACAGTCAAGTTCGTTCGGTATGCAATGGACAACTAAGTGTTCCAATCTAAGCCGGTCAACCGCATGAGAAATCTCAAGCAACTGCAGAGAATGCTGCACTGGTCTCGAAAGCTCATATTCTACACCCTACACATAAACCAGAAGAAAGACAGCTACATAGCTAGGTCTATGTCGCGGATGACAGGTACAGACAGAACCCGAGTAAGGTTTGTTAGCAACACTAATTATTCCCATCTAATGTCATAATGAAGCCATACGTACGATGTCTTCTCTCTTTTTTCGTGCTTGTAGAATGGAAAGGACGAAATGTTAGCAATCCACAATAATGGAGCATGCAACTACAAGCATTCCCCGTAGTTGGTAAACCAGTCTAAATATGGCATGTACAGAAATAACTATTTTCAGTAAAGAAATTCCAGCAAAGACTAATTAGCTGCTCGTTATTCTGTACATACCTTACAGTGTAGAAGCTTAGAATAATGCGAGGAATTTGTATGCATACGCATACGACACGTAGATGTAAGGTTCTGCCTATACATCAAGGCTCCAATGGAGCTGTGTGTGCCAGTGCTGGCCTTTTTTGGTACCTGGCAATGGTACAGGTACCAAACCTACTACAATAAAACAAGGCAGGCGTAATCTAAGGCACAATTAGAAATATTATACCCCGGGTAACATATATGCCAGATGGCCCTAAACGAGCAATTTGTAAACAATCACACAAAACAAAATAAGCATGTAAGTGATGAGGTGCAGGAGACCGAGACACTAATATCATAATGCCCAGTCCATAAAGACAGTACCAAAAATATATCAAAACAAAACAGGGGAGGCTAGTATTTAGTTGATGCTCTTGAGCTGACTACACAAAAGAGATAATCACAGGTAAAGTATACACAGAAATACGCAAAGATACGTTATAGCGTAACACGATACTCGTAACTCAACGAATAGTATACGAAATGTCTACGACCCTACAGAACTTCAAGAAATTTGAATTAGTGCAATTGGCGGAGAAGTTGAAGTTAAACTTCCCTGCAAAAGCCAACAAGCCTGCTCTAGTAGAGCTGATTGAAAGCCATTTAAAAGGGTTACGGAAGCCCCTGAATGTGCACGAGTTTCCGGAGTTGAAGGAGTACTACGACGAGTCGGGGGAGAAGACGAACAAGTCTGGCGCAAGTAAAAAGGATGCGGAAGATGAAGATGAAGACGAAGGCGGTGAGAGCCAGGGAGGTTTGTTATCCGGAGACTGGTTCTCGCAGCTACGTTTTGATTCAATAAAACCGGGATCAACAAGTTTCAACTTCAAATTCCACGAGGTTTTTTCAGACATACAGACAAACATCGCTGAAGTTAATGAGACCATCCAAGATACTCTATCGACGATTCCCGCTATCGATACGATTTTCTTCGCAATCGAGATATACCTTTACATCGTTAAGCCCTTTTTCCACTTCGACTGGAAAAACAAGCCATTCTATTTCTCCACGTCCCTCTCCCGTAGCCAGTTTGTGTCACTACTATTTTTTTGGCTAGGCTCTTCCTTTGCCGTACCTGCACTAATCGGATATTACATTAATTTTATCAGGTATGATCTCCCATCTGTCGAAATTGACCCACTAATCTTCCACGTTGCCAAAACATTAATTGCTCTTGTAATCGGACACTATTGGAGACCAAGCTTGGTCAGTGAAGCTACCTACGCTGTTAAGGATACCTTCGGCGTCAATAGGTTCTCTGCAGTTCTTAAACACGGTGTTTCTTTCGCTCAGTTGCAATGGTCGCTAAACCTTCAGCACTGGCCATTGATCTTTGGTATCACAGGCATCATTTTGTGCTTATATGTTCTATGATTAGAACTTTGTTACACTGTAAAAGAACTAAAGCGATGCAAAAACTGGCTTGATGCCACACTGCTCTTCTATCTATCACTCTTGGATTATTACTTTATTTTTATTATTATATTATTATATTACTATTATTGTCTTATTCTCACTTTTATTCTCTATCCCGTTTTCTCTAATTTCCTTCCATTTTTGTACAAATCAGAAGTTCCTGCCTCAAAGGCTTAACTGATGCGGCAGAGCGCCCGTCACTAAATTGGCACTTGCTTTACCAATGTAATATTTAGTTATCCTCACTTTTTAACTTTTTTTTTTCGTTTTAAAATGTTTATCGACAGCATTGTCATTAATTATAATATCTTTATGTACATAGTTATTTTTATTAGATGATATAGAGACCAAACAAAGGATACACATAAAAGTGCAAGCTGCAGGTCTAAATGTAATGAATAGAATATTTACTAAAAGAACTATGCTTGTCTTTATTACTGTAAATAGCGCACAATCTTAAAAGGGTACAATTGCAGCTGTTCATGTGACAGGCAGCCCCTTGTCGTGGTTGGCATTCCAAAGCAAATTGTAAGTAGAGTTCGGATAGCGTTCTCTTAAGTATTCAAAGTTATCGGTCCAATCTGCTGGTAAGGTTAGAGCAGCATATTGTTCCGATGACATTGCACTAAAGGGCCATGGCCAAACAGCATCAGTGACGCCGGGTTGTTTTAGACCAATTATGTCACAGACTAATTGATAAACCTCGGTGTTATCAAATGGGAGAAGGTAAGTTGTCTGCTTATCGGAGCCGAAATACGGCCCAACAGCAATAAAAGTAGCACGCATGTCGACATGTAAGTTATCGTATCCATGCATCCCAAACACCGGTCTTGGCCACTTGTGTTCCCGATGCATTTTAACCATTTTAGCAGGATGCGATAAGATCCATAATGGTGCAATTCTGCTATCATATTCACCTGTTAGATGGTAACGATCCGGTATCTCTTGACGTAAAACCACATCATATGGTAAGTGAGATAGCCTGCGCTTCAATGAAGAGTATAGTGCCAGTAAATCGTCCTCCTTCGATGGCGAATCATAGAGCCTTATTGCACAGTTTACCTCTCCGTCGACATGGCTGATAAGTGCCTCTTCCTCTCTCGATAAGTAATCCTCTAGGTATATGATGTCTTCGTCGTTGTGCAACAAAGACATTCCGTGATCACTAACGATGATCACGTTGCTGAGGTCCAAAAGACTCCGTGCCCTAAGGCCCTCAAAAAATTCATAGAGAAAAGTATCAATATTCTTTAACGTTTCATGTAAATTGGGGTTGTCCCATGCATTCCCTTCACGATGAGCGGTTGTATCAGCTTCAGGTAGGTAAGTTAAGATCAAGCCTGGCCTCTGATCGACAGGTAGATCCACTAGCTTAAACACTACCTGTAGTTTCTCTTCTAGTGTTTCGCTACCATCATAGGGATCCATGTAGAACGGTCTTCTGTAGGTTGAGTCCTGTTCTTCAGTGAAGTTTGCTTCAGATCCCGGCCAAAAATGAGTTGCAGCTTTGAACCAATCGTGTCGGAGCTCTTTCTGTGCGGTATACCAAATAGGGTCGGCGCCCATCCAGAACTCTGGGTTCTGGGGCTTCTTAACAGAGACAAAGGTCTCATTCAATTTTTCATCGTAGAAACTATTGCTTATGATACCATGCCCTCCAGCCCTTTTGCCAGTCGCTAATGTCCAATGGTTAGGAAATGTCTCTGAGGGGAAGGTAGGCCTCATATATGGAGTGGTTAGAACTGCACTATAATTATGGTGACCTGCATACAAGGAATGCAAAAATGGGGTAGAAGTGGGATTTATGTACATCGGGCTAAAACCATCTAATGATATCATAAAAGTAACTTGATCAGAAACAAGGCTCCTCCGGTCATGGGGAATCGATAATGCTAGCCCTATCCTGAGTATTGGTAAGGTGAAAACATAGAAATAAATAGCATAGGTCAATATTAGTGTGACAATGACAGACCGTTTCAAAACACCCCAATGTTTCCTTGAACGTTTTATATTCTGCAATCGCTTCTCAAGTTGAGTATTATCATAGCTTCGCTCCAAAAAATAGTCTTTAAGCCTTTGATAGCATAGTATAGCTCCTCCATTTTTAATTATATCGGTCCATTTTCCCACAATGGACTTTGTAACACCTGTGTCAGCTCTTAAAGTAGAAGTTCTATTTGTAAAATCTAGTATGGCTACCGTCTGGCAACCTTCTTCATCATACATCATATGAACCTTCGCTATCGCGATACAAAAGTCTGATTCAGGTAAATTCTGAGCAAGTTTATGGCTCTTAAGTATTGGCGCCTTTAAAGTTTAGAACAGTTAACTATTATTACCCAATACACGTTTTTGATGCGCTCCATTCACGTACACAGTGACTCTGAATCTTATAGCCTATACAGCCGTCGGAAGCTTCGTAAGAACGAGAAATACTGGCTGTATTCAAAATATGCTATGCGCTGGATCCATCAGCTTGCTATAGTAATGATTGCCTTTCGCCTTTCTACCTGTGTCTTGCATCAATAAAGCAAGTAGAACGAAATGTAAAGTGCATGTATCTTATGAAAACCAGATGCATCTTTTGTGAAGCGAACTAACTGCTTTGGGCCTATAGCATAGCATAATACATCTTAGCCTATTCGCTAACTCCCTGCTGGTTGCTATACATGTCTAAGGGGGGGGGGGGGAATATGTGTCTATTCACATGTTCGTAAAGAAATAGGATATGTGTACTTCCCATAGACCTGACCGCCGATAAACAGCATCAATTGGAATAAAGTCGCATAGTAGATACAAAAGTGTCCCTCGTAGTAGCCGAACCGTCAGCTAATTCATTACTAGCGGTTGTTTTGGTCTTTCCGTGTGATCAAACATTCAATTTCTTGGTGAAAAATTTCTTCCTGACAGCAAAATGGACTAACCCTATCCGAATGAACAAGTTCACCTCCTGAGAGGAGCAAAGGGAGAAACGATAGATAGAGGATATTTATTTAATAACTATGTCACAATTCCAAGGATTCAAGGTCCAGGTGGAGTTGAAGGATGGTAAGCTCATAACCGGCACCATTTCCAAGTGTAACTCTAAATCGCTAACTTTGCAGGAAGTGGCCTTTTCTGATGGCGGGGTTTCGCAGCTGTTCAAGGTCAAAGCATCACGATTGAAAGATCTAAAGGTTATAGGGGTTCCAAAAGGCAGTAAGAAGTGGTTTGGTAATGGCGGTAATAGTGCTAGTAACAGTAACAGCGGCGATCAGAATAGTAGTGTGTCAAATATGGGAAATAGTAATAGCAGCAATAAGACGCAGAACGTACAGAGTGAAGCCCATGGCGTTGTTCTTGAAAGTCTTACTACGAATAGTAGTAGCAGCAGCAGTAGCAGCACTGTTGACCCAAGCTCTGGCGGCAAGATTGGAAATGGCAACAAAAAGGACAACACCTGGGAGAATGACGACGATCTCGACCGCTTAAAGAACGAGGACTTCGATTTCCAAGGCAATTTACGGATGTTCAACAAGCAGGATGTCTTTGCAAAGCTGAAAGAGCAAGAGACTATTAGTGCGAGCGAAAGACTAGTATCGCATAATAAAAAAACGAAAACCAACTTTGAAAACGATGAAATGGTCATCAAAAACGCGAAACAAGACAGCTGGGACGACCTGGGTCCATCTGCAGGGTCTAAAAAAGAAGCGCCTACCTCTTCAGTCACCATGGCGGAATACTTGCCGATCACAAAGTCTATCAACATCACGCACTTGTTACAACAGAGTAGCAAATCTTCCACGCCTGATGAAGATATGCTCTGCAAGCTCCAAAAGGTTTTGTCCCCTTCTTCAAGATCTCCTTCTATGAGTAAATCTGTGGGCTTCCACACTTTGAAAACGGGCGTATCGGTCCCATTGGCAACACCAGTGCAGCTTCTCGAAATGGAGAGACTCGCTTCCGACGTATTCTCCTTCCAACCAGTGCATTCCCTTGAGCAAAGCGCACTCCACATATCGAAATTCGTCAAACAAAAACTGGGAGGCGCTGCACGACTACACCACTCTAACAGTAACGCCAAACCTCTAGTTGTCATTATGGCAAGTGACAATCGATGCGGCGCCCGCGCTTTGGCCGCAGGACGTTGTATCGCACAAAACGGACACATCCGTGTAGTAGCCATATTAACCGCCGAAACTGGCCAACACCCCTCCTCTGCCAACTCCGTCTCCGATGAAATGGTAAAAACCCAGCTCAATATGTTCACCAAATTTGGCGGAAAAGTCGTCGATACTGTCGTCGCCCTCAGATCAATGCTGGAGAAACTCAATTCCCCTGTCGAAATCATCCTCGATGCTATGCAGGGCTTCGACTGTAATCTCATCGACCTAATTGACAATGGCCCAGAGATTGACGCCGTCCAGAATTCTAAGGTCCACAGCATCATCGAATGGTGTAACGAACAAAGTTGCGCAGTATGGTCTCTAGACATCCCGAGCGGTATCGACGCGGGCTCCGGCCTACCTAACTTTGATTCACACATTAACTCCACTGCAATAATAAGTACCGGATGGCCTCTCGCCTCGCTCAGCCTTCTAGAGCCTCAAGAACTTTATCTCTGCGATATCGGTATTCCCCAGCAATGCTACACTCTACGCAACTCCCTTCGCAAGTTCCACGCAACAGAAGATATATTCGTATCTGAAGGCGTCATCCAGTTGAATAAATGACCCTAATACACTAAGTACTACTTCTATGTATATATAGTGCACTAAACATTACTAGCATACGGTGATATATCACGTGCCCGTTAAAAATGATTGGCCTTGTTATGGTATATCCTGTAACCCCTCTCTGACCCCTTCTTTCTCTGTACTTCTTCCATACCTGTTAAAAACATGTAGTATCGCCATCTGACAACCGCCGTTTATAGTCGAAATACGTCGCGTAACACACAACATACCACTATATTCGTTCGAATATCTGTTTATCAATCGCACGATCACTATACATAGCTGTTCTTAAGGAGACCGCAACTACTTTGGTTATTTTACTTTGCTCCCCCAAAGAAATTTCTACCAAGAAAAAAAATCTGCAGTTCAGTATTCAAACATAAACATAGTCAACAAACAGTTTGAAAGGTTAATAACATCCCTTACACATCCTTAGGCTGCTAATCAGGTACAATCAAGCAAGTAACGAAGGCATATAGGGAGTGGAAGTAACATAGTTAGTACAGAACTACCAGTATACTTTATCATGGGAGCTTGTTGCAGTTGTCTGAAAGAGTCTAATGACGGCGCCACTGTTCTCCCTATTGCTGAAAATGAACGGGAAGCTGTGACTTCTCTTTTGGGGTATTTGGAAGATAAGGACAGTTATGATTTCTACACGGGGGGACCGCTTAAGGCGTTGACTACACTTGTCTATAGCGACAATCTGAATTTGCAGCGGAGTGCTGCTTTGGCATTTGCGGAGATTACCGAGAAGTATGTGAGACCGGTAGACCGAGAGGTTTTAGAGCCTGTGTTAATATTGTTACAAAGTAATGATCCACAAATTCAAATAGCGGCATGTGCAGCGTTAGGTAATCTTGCTGTGAATAATGAGAATAAGATCCTCATTGTCGATATGGGTGGGTTAGAGCCCTTGATAGAGCAAATGAAAAGTAATAATGTAGAGGTGCAATGTAATGCAGTGGGTTGTATTACGAATTTGGCTACTCAGGACGATAACAAAGCGAAGATAGCACACTCTGGAGCCTTGGTGCCATTGACCAAGTTGGCGAAGTCTAAGAACATCCGGGTGCAGAGAAACGCTACCGGTGCATTGTTGAATATGACACATTCTGGTGAAAATCGTAAGGAGTTGGTTGACGCTGGTGCAGTGCCTGTTCTTGTCTCGTTGTTGTCCTCTTCGGACGCCGACGTTCAGTACTATTGTACGACTGCATTGTCCAACATTGCTGTTGATGAATCAAACAGGAGGAAACTCTCTCAGACCGAGCCTCGCTTGGTGTCCAAGTTGGTTGTTTTAACTGATTCGCCATCTGCACGCGTGAAGTGTCAAGCTACACTGGCTTTGAGAAACTTGGCTTCTGATACCGGTTATCAGTTGGAGATTGTAAGAGCAGGTGGGCTAGGGCATTTAATTAAACTGATTCAATGCAATTCAATGCCTTTGGTACTGGCAAGTGTTGCTTGTATTAGGAACATTTCGATTCATCCGTTGAATGAAGGCTTGATTGTGGACGCGGGCTTCCTCAAGCCATTAGTCAAGTTGTTGGATTATGCTGACAATGAAGAGATCCAGTGTCACGCAGTTTCCACTCTAAGAAACTTGGCAGCGTCTTCTGAAAAGAACAGGCAAGAGTTTTTTGAAAGCGGTGCAGTAGAAAAGTGCAAGCAGTTAGCTCTTGTTTCTCCGATCTCTGTCCAAAGTGAGATTTCGGCATGTTTTGCTATTCTTGCTCTAGCTGATAATTCTAAATTGGATTTGTTAGATGCAAATATTCTTGATGCATTGATTCCTATGACCTTTTCTTCAAATCAGGAGGTTTCGGGCAACGCTGCTGCTGCATTGGCTAACCTATGTTCGCGTATCAAGAATTACAGTAGGATTATTGAATCCTGGGATGAGCCAAGTAAGGGCGTCTGCGGATTTTTGGTAAGATTTTTACAAAGTGAATACCCAACGTTCGAACACATTGCATTGTGGACTATATTACAACTTTTGGAATCCCATAATGATACTATGCTCGAGTTGATTAAGGGTAACAAGGAGATTGTGAAAAGCATAAAAAAGCTTTCTGACATTAACTATGAAAACGCACAAAAGGCTTCCTCCCAATCACAGCAAGCCAATGGTGATAGCATTGCCTCTGCTTCAGACCAGTACGAGCATGCAAGCTTAGAATTATATAACATAATCCAGCAAATTATGCAGTTCTTGAATTGAACTCATACTATTCCATGACCCTCTTCTTACATCCATGTATCAAATAAACGCTCCTAATAGATGCTGGCCCAACCTAATTTTAGATAATAATCCAAAAGTGTACTCGACTTAAAGCTTTTAAAAGAGATATAGCCTTCGAAAACTGTAACATATGAAGCCATTTGCAATGAACACTTAATATGGCATTCTTGACTATCACTGTTCTTTATTTATCCTACCAGCATGTCTTCCGTCTTTTACGCTATTGTATGCACTACTTAGCAAAGTTAATTTAATTAATGCAATAATGATTATGAGTTTTTATCTCTGTAATATTGATTCGTGCATTCCACATGGGAAAAAATATGACAGGTCCTACCCGGATTCGAACCGGGGTTGTTCGGATCAAAACCGAAAGTGATGACCACTACACTATAGAACCGTAACATAAAAAATAGTAGTTAGATTCCGCAATTCGAGCCTCATGGCGATGCATGGGTTAAAATATTACAAAATTAAAAAATTAGCGTCGCCTGGTTTCGATCCAGGGACATCAGGGTTATGAGCCCTGCGCGCTTCCACTGCGCCACGACGCTTCCTACATGGTTCTACGGCCGTTTCATGTCTTTATAACGATCAACTGTGGGTTCTGACCTGTCGTAGAATCAGAAGTCGATGAGTCTAGAACAGACGCCCATAGCAGTAAGAAGCAGAGATTGAGAGCGATACGATGGGGNAGCCTATCAGAGACTAGTAGACGGCATCTGTAATTGTCTTGTATGATACATCATACTATGTCATCATGACTAGATACTCGAGAAGACTGATAATGGCCCTTGGAAAACTATAAGAGAGACAGAACAACTACATTAGAGAGTTCGTTACCTCTAGGACACTAGAGGGTAATTGATCCGATTAGAGACTATAGAACGAGTAACTAATCATCAAGTTCAGCTTTAGTAAGACGTGAAGAGAAGTTCAAGCCAGCACGTGACTCAGGCTGGGCGCCCTCTGACATGAGCACCAGAATAGATACTCCGCCTTAATTCAAGCTGGTAGTCTACGAATGCTACATTGAAAAGCTCCTCACTTGTTTGCAGTAACCCTATCATCAATTTTATATTCTCTAAGGAATAAAATATATACTTTACTTCTCATCGCTACTACGGTCCCAAATTACCTGCCAGCCAAGAAAGCAGATTGTTATAAAAAACGGCGGCCTTGTCAACTATGCATAGGTGAACTGAAGTGCTTAACATCTTAATGCTAAAAGAATGGGAGAACAAAATCTTACCTCAAATATTATTTATGAATCCTCTCAAAGCGCACATATGTATGATGGAGCTGCATAGAACCTCATCTCCCATCACAAATTGTAGAGCACTGTTTTCTTGGCTCAAACCTTTACTTTTGAGCTTCAGCTTTTTTTAGATCTTCTAGCTGCTTCGTAGCAATCCGTACTCTCAGTACCGAGTCCCATGGCACACTGACGAGTCCTAGTTCGCGCATAGTACCGTTATTATGCTCCCGAACCCTATCAAGAAGTTGATTTGCATGACAATCAATTGCGACCAAAACCCCCTCAAGTACCCTGTCGGGGCCAACTGTGACATACAATGTATTCCCAATCAAGGAAGAAATCTCTATATCATCTATAGAGGCCATTCGTACTTTGTGTGTGCTCTGTCTTCTCGGTGATGTTCTTAATGTTCTCTACCTTCGTTCCAAACGCTATTTTTTTAATCGTAGATTGAAATCCTTTTCATCGGGACCACATAAAGCACGCCAAACCACGCCTGTCAGAAACACAGGATATCTAAAGTCCTGTCTGTACTCCTTGTTGCAACCCAACGTTATGACACATCCAGAGCCTAAAATAAACTTAAAAACGATAACTGCACACCAGTTGCTGTCACACCGCGAAAAGATGTGCGAGTTGTTCCAACTGCTGAACGACCATAAACGCCACGAACTAGTAGTCGGTACTGAAGAACAGCGAATGCAAAAGTTGGCGGAGTTCAAGAGGAGGCGAGATGCGCTACGTGAAGAGCTTAATAGTTGACTAATAAGACTGGGCGATAGATAGACAAGGAGTAATGAGTAAATCACTTTGTTCGCCAGCGTTTCTACTCTAAATAGACAGTGCTAGCTGACGCATGTATATATAGCTTATAATGGATAGCAGGTTACAGCTTACAGTGGATTGGCTTATTCACCAGCAAATTCAAAGCTACTATTTGTACTCGCAGTTGAACCATATTTATCTTTGCAATCTGCTTAGATAGACAAAGCGCAATACTGTGTATAAGGGGAGGGAGTAACAACGCCTTTCCGAGAATAACGAAAGAAGCAGATTTAGTAAATAACACTCGGTTACAAACGAACTCAACTAAGAGACAGTTATAGGATATTAAAGACATTCCAGTACTGAACCATGAGGTATGTATAAGGAAGGGCAATGATACCGGCAGAAGGCAATAGTAAAGAGCTATGACTAACAACTAGGCCGCGCGGCCATAACATAGTAGTTCAAAGAGAAGAATAGAAACGGATGTTATGAAGTTGTTAATGTCTGACCATGAGGTGGAACTTGTGGATGACAACATGCAGGAGTTCCACGTCAAGTTCCATGGGCCTAAGGGCACCCCTTATGAAAGAGGCGTCTGGAGATTGCATGTAGAATTGCCTGACAGCTATCCTTACAAGTCTCCCAGCATTGGTTTTGTAAATAAGATATTCCACCCGAATATCGATGCAGCCTCAGGTTCCATATGTTTGGATGTGATTAATTCAACTTGGTCTCCTCTCTACGATTTAATCAACATTGTTGAATGGATGATTCCGGGTTTATTGAAAGAACCTAATGGATCAGATCCTCTAAACAACGAAGCAGCCACTCTTCAATTGAAGAACCCAAAGATGTATGAGGAGAAAATTCAGGAGTATATTGACAAGTACGCAACCCGTGAGAAATATGAACAGCACTTTGGTTGCGCGGAAGGTGACCAGGATAACGACTACAAAGACGACGAACTAGATGAGGAGAATGGTACTGACGTTGTTGACTACGGTGATGACGAAGAAGATCTAAGCGACATAGAGATTGAAAACGATGAAGAAGAGGTTGACATTAGTGATTCTGACTTACTGGAATAGCGCATAGATAGCTCTATATGCTTAGGCTCTTGGCACATTTCATTGTGACCCCTGGGTTGACGTACGCTTCATTAAAGCACACAAGCCAAGTACATAGAGGTAATTAGTCTAAACGAAAAAGGGAATTAATCACTGACCGTAGATGATGGTACCTACACAATGTTAACCTTTCGCCTATATGATTTGCGTTTCGTTGCAATAAGCTATGTACTCATCTTGACGCATACACTGGGCTGTAGAAAGTTGGCATACACTATTGCAATTAAACCACAGATTATATATACAAGGGGTCAAGAGGCTTGGCGTACAGAACACATGTATATATAATGCTAATCGCTATATCGTGGTTATTCTATCCTTATAATTAACAGTTTTATTAAGCTGCTTGAAAGCAAACAGCTCGCTGAGAACGAGATTTTTCCGTAATTGGAAACGATGATAGCTGTACTCAAATATATGAAACCAAGTGTAGCAATCTGAGAGGAGGGGGTGGCAACAAAAACTTCTTTATATCAATCCTTGGTGATAAGTTTACCACCAGTACTCAGGCAGGACCTAAAAAGTTTGAAACAAGATCAGAGATGTCAAATATACCTGAAGACGTTAAAGGAGCAGTAGGGCTGGACCCATGGCTATCCCCCTTCGCAGAAGTATTATCAAGTCGGGTGAAGACAGCAGAAGCCTGGCGCTATAATATTACCCACTCTAATCCTGAAAAGACATTGACTCTTACTGAGTTTGCACGAGAGGCCTATAGGGCATATGGTCTACATGGTAACCCGGTGACTAAAGAGGTGACTTATAGAGAGTGGGCGCCGAACGCAAAGAAGGCATTTTTAGTCGGTGACTTCAATAATTGGGATGAAAGCAAGAATGAACTAACTAACAGAGATAAATTTGGGACCTTTTCTGGTGTTATTCCTCCTACAGCAGACAATGAGTTTGGTATCCCACATGACTCACGTGTGAAGGTAGTCTTCGAGTTGGAAGATGGTACCCGCGTACACCGGTTGCCTGCGTGGATTACGAGGGCAACACAACCCGATGCTGAGACGATGAAGCAGTGGGGGCCTGCTTATGAGGCAAGGTTCTGGAACCCTGACAAACCATACGAGTTTAGGAATCCCAGGCCGAAATTTGATTTGCAGTCAGGCTCCTTGAAGATCTACGAAGCACACGTCGGAATCTCCACGCCGGAGGAGAGGGTCGGAACCTATCAAGAGTTCACGCGGAATTTACTGCCCCGTATTAAGGACCTTGGTTACACTGCAATCCAATTAATGGCTATTATGGAGCATGCATATTATGCATGTTTTGGATACCAAGTAACAAGTTTTTTTGCAGCCTCTTCCCGCTATGGCACTCCCGAGGATCTTAAGGAACTTATAGACACGGCCCATTCCATGGGAATACTTGTACTCCTAGATGTGGTACATTCGCACGCGTCAAAAAATGTTGCTGATGGTTTGAATATGTTTGATGGAAGTGATCACCAATATTTCCATTCACTTGCTTCGGGCCGTGGTGAACACCCATTGTGGGATTCTCGTTTGTTTAATTACGGCAGCTTTGAGGTACAACGATTTTTGCTTGCGAATCTAGCCTTCTATATTGACGAATACCAGTTTGACGGGTTCAGGTTTGATGGTGTCACCTCTATGTTGTATTGCCATCATGGTGTAGGTGCGGGCGGCGCCTTCAGTGGGGACTACAAGGAATATCTAGGGGAACATTCTGCTGTTGACGGCGAAGCTCTAGCTTACTTGATGCTAGCAAATGATCTTGTTCATGAAATGCTACCTGAAAGCGGAGTGACAATTGCAGAGGATGTTTCGGGTTATCCAACTCTATGCCTTCCTCGGAGTGCTGGTGGGGCGGGTTTCAACTATCGCTTGGCTATGGCCTTACCTGACATGTGGATTAAATTATTGAAAGAGAAAAGAGATGAGGACTGGAAAATGGGGGATATAGTGTACACGTTAACCAACAGGCGTTACAAGGAAAATGTGGTTGCATATGCAGAATCCCATGATCAAGCCTTAGTCGGGGACAAAACCATTGCGTTTTGGCTGATGGACGCTGCGATGTATACGGACATGACTACTCTAAAAGAAGCACCGCCTGTTGTTGATCGAGGAATTGCCCTACATAAGCTTATTCGCTTGATCACGCATTCGCTAGGTGGCGAGTCATACTTGAATTTCGAAGGGAATGAATTTGGCCATCCAGAATGGCTTGACTTCCCAAACCCCAGTAACGGCGACTCATACCGATATGCTCGTAGGCAGTTTAATTTGGTGGACGACAAATTGCTGCGCTATAAGCATCTCTATGCTTTCGACAAAGCTATGCAGCACACTGAAGAAAAATACAAATGGTTGAATACAGCGCAGGCGTACGTTTCTCTCAAGCACGAGGATGATAAGGTAATCTCTTATGAACGTAATGGTCTAGTCTTTATCTTTAACTTCCATGCGACGCAATCGTACCCAGATTATAGAATTGGAGTCGAGCAAAGTGGATGTTACCATATAGTCTTGAACTCTGACAGAGAAGAATATGGAGGTCATAACCGCATCGACGAAGAGAAATCAGAGTTCTTCACTACTGACCTCGAATGGAATTCAAGAAAAAACTTCATCCAAGTTTATATCCCCTCAAGAGTGGCCTTAGTTTTGGCATTAAAAAAGTAGTTATTTTCAAAAATGTCTCAAGCAGTAACCTTATTGCGCTACGGCGCCCTTAAAAGTCCACAGCTTTAGAATAATGAGACAATATTATACCACAGTGATACCGTTTATAACGTATATAACAAAAAAAATAGGATTAGACATCTATGCGAAGAACTGCTTTCCAAGGTATCATATTGACCGTCATTCTGCATGGTGGCACAAAAAATTAAAGAAGCCCTGTACGGGGCTCGAACCCGTAACCTTATGATTAAGAGTCATACGCGCTACCGATTGCGCCAACAAGGCCCTTTCATGACTAAACACTGTAAGTCTTTAATTATGTCCGTGCCATGGCTGGGATGCTTGTAATGAACTCAAAAAGGGCAACCACAATATAACGTTGATAAGGCCAAGAAACAACGTCTAGAACTATTATACCTGAGCGAGGGGCTCAATGTAGTATTAATTACTTAGAAGGTACTTTATATTGACAACCAGTGACAAGAAATGAGTACAGACCAGATGTCCCCGGAGCCGACAGGATTATATATAATAGACCTAACAAACCTAACAAACTAGTTAGAACGCTAATCACCCTAGGACAGCAAAGGGTAATTGATCTTAACTAGAGACTATATAACAGCAACCACTTCTCAAATCTAAGAAACGGGTCGGTACGTGAAGAGAAGTCCAATCTATCACGTGACCTACACTAATCGCCCTCGACACCTTCTTAGTTGTAGCCGTCACGGTTTCAGAATTCAAAACATATAGAAAAGACCTAGCATAAAAAAATCAGAGGCGTGCTTAGGACAACATACTACTTATGACCACCTTCAGTGCATAATGTTTTCTATACATGGGGGCCACATTATAGGGTTGCATACTGTATGCGCGTTTAGTGCTTTTCTATTTGCTTTATTAATCGGTTATAACTTACATTTCGATAAGATTGTACGGAATGCGCACTATGGATATCCCGATGAATGGTTTCCTAGTGTGTCAGCTACGATTGGGGATAGGTACCCTGAACGTTCTGTATTCCAGATAGCTATTGCATTGACAGCATTCCCAAGGTTTTCATTGCTAGCTCTACACTGGATAAGAACACAATGCACCTGGGGAGTCCTCTCTGGAGTATTAAGGACATTTACATGTGGAGGATGGGTATATATAACAAGTACTGATCATCACGACGCACATGACATCTTTATGATTGCATACATTGTTTTAACCATCCCTTGGGATATCTTTGTATTGCGCTATGCAAGCTGGAGGAAGCAACTACGGACAATAGTTGCTCTATCCTTCTTTGGAACTTTAGTACCTTTGATATACTGGTTCATTCAACACAATGTTAAACGGCGTGCTGGTGCATATTCTGTGTATGCTTACTTTGAATGGTCGTTAATTATTTTAGATATTGCTTTCGATGCATTAGCCTATAAAGATTTGAGTGAGCTTGGTGTTACCCTAGGGCGTTTCGATGCGACTTTGCAGGTTGCATCCCCAGGAGAATTGAAGCAGCATACTTACGACGATAAAGAGCACGATTCTGCCTATAATACCAGTGTCGATATGTCTAATGTTTTGGATGACTCAATCAACATTATAGTTGAAGAACAGGAAGATTCCATATATGCACCAATCCACTCAATTGTTAAGCAAGATTCTCTATTGTACGTTGTAGTCAATATTTTTGATTCTTTCATGTTTTGGACTAACCTTACTGCTCTTTTATGCATGATCTGGTACTTTCCGTTATGGTATATGGGAATTTCTGGTTACGAGGCTACTATCCTAGCTGTATTGAGTCCAGTTTTGTTGTACCTACCATTAGTTCCTATAATTATTCACCAGTATGGTCCCTTATTGGCCAACGTTATTGGCGTTGGTGCCTACTTAATACAAAAACCTGAAAGTAGATTAATTACCGTGTCTGTCGCAGTTGCAATCAGTGCAATGAACATGGCATACACATTAAAGAGTATAGCTAAGGATTCAGAGCGTGTAACACAGTACTCTGTTAGCTGGACTTTAGGATTGGTAGCAAGTGTTGTGTTAAAGATGGCATTTTACTCTAACAACCCATTATGGCCGATAATGAATGATTCGACCGGTGGATGGAACAAGACTGGTCTACTTGTTGCCACCTTCTTTGCTTTGATTACACCATATACCAATAGTTGCCACTATGGATATGATGTACCATTTGATCAGAATTCTATTACAGCGTTGCAACATAAACTTCCTATCAGAAGTAGAATCTTGGCCCCAATCGGGTTCGGATCGTTGCTTTTCTCTATTCATCAACTGCTCACCGATTCATCAACAATTGTTTACTGGTCTTGGGAAGGCTGGTCTCAATCTTGGAAGAACATGGGGCCTAGTCCATGGCCATTCAGTGCTCTAACTTGTCTCACTATGCTGTTTGCTGCAGTTTCCGTCTGGAAATTTTCCACCTTAACTAAGAGTGCACCTATTTGGATTTTGGCCTTCTCTACTACTGTTCTATGTTTGAAGAGTGTGACTGGCTGGNATAACTTTGTCTGTGGTGGCTTACCTTACGTGGCTAGTATACTGCTTTTTATTCCGAACTACTTCTTAACGATGAACCAAGCAGGTTATTTCAGCTTCATGATAGCCTTCCTAACCTATGTGCTTTTGACTCTAGCCCATGTTTGGACTGTCGCTTATGCATTTGTTCCTTATGGGTGGCTGCTAAGGGAACGCATTGAAGTGGTTCTTTCTGTTGCCACGTTCTTTATTATCCTCGGTGCGCACCGCTACCGTGAAGTTGTCCGTATAAGCGGTGCTTTCATGTACCGTCTTTTCTTTACCCTGTTTACCTTCCTTGCTATAATTGGCTTTGTTGTTGAAAAACTCAGGCCAGCTGGTGTCCCTGCTCCTTATCATCCTGACTCCAAGCTTCTAACAGCGGGTATCTGGACAATTCACTTCGGACTAGACAACGATATGTGGGCCAGCGAGGGTCGCATAATCGAACTTATCCGTGATATGGAGCTTGATGTCGTTGGCCTACTGGAGACGGACACCCAACGTATAACAATGGGTAACCGTGACTTGACAGCACGCCTTGCACACGAGTTGGAGATGTATGCTGATTACGGTCCTGGTCCTAACAAACATACATGGGGTTGCATATTACTATCGAAATTTCCAATAGTTGAGAGCGAGCACCACCTGCTAACTTCGCCCGTAGGGGAACTTGCTCCTGCAATCCACGCAGTCTTGAATGTATACGACGAACTTGTGGATGTTTACGTTTTCCACAGTGGCCAGGAAGAAGATGAGCTTGATCGCCGTTTGCAAAGTGAAGAGATGCGTGACCTTATGGGAAAACATGACAGGCCAGCAATCCTGTTAAGCTACTTGGTGACTGAGCCTCATAAAGGCAACTATCACAACTATGTAAGTGAAGAGTCTGGAATGCAAGATATTGACCCTACCGACGACGACAGATGGTGCCAGTATATTCTTTACAAGAATCTAAAGAGAACCGGTTTTGCCAGGGTTTCCCGTGGTACAGTCACAGACACGGAATTGCAGGTGGGGAAATTCCAATTACATAGCGGAATTTCTAGCGGATTAAGAAGGATACAAAAGCATGAAGTTGGTGCAGATATGAGATTCCCTGACAAGTTTCTCGGTAAAGGCGCGAGAGGGCATCGTTATCACGTCTTTTCCGAACCTAGGTATTATGAATGATTAATATATTTAGTAGATAATATTTCCTAGTATTTACTGATTTTCACTGTTAATGCCGTATTTATAAGTTTACTCCTGTGGCTTTTCTGCTTGAGACTTATTATCATCACCATCATCATCAGCATTATCACCATCATCATCATTATCACCATCATCATCATTATCACCATCACCATCATCAAAGACAAAATCCGTCACTTCCACTTCCTCAATTATTAAATTAGGGTACACCAAGCTCATATCTTTGTGCTGGTCCCCACGCTCATCTGCAAACTTCCGCTTCATAATACTATTATATCAAAGTGAGTTCCATGTCATAAGCTTATACTTCTTATCATATGTGAGGGTATATACTCATCTATATATTGACCACTCTATTGAGAGAAAAAAAAAAGGTTTTACAGCAAATTTTAGCTATTAAAAAAAACTTTTTTTCCTTAATTTTCTGATTAAAAGTGTCATTAAGATATTAAATGTTAGATGTCATTCAATCATGGAAATATTAAAAATGTTTGAAAAAAAAAATTGCAACAGCCAACGACCACCATTCAAGGTGCAACCTTATCTTCTTCAGAGACCTCTTCGTTGGTATTATCCGCAGAATTCTTCCCTTCTTGGTGTGCTGTAGAAACAGTGGGAATAACGGGAACGAAAGATTTGGATCTCCATGCGGGAACACCGCTAGCCCACATTTGATCAATCTCTTCCAAGGTCTTACCCTTAGTCTCAGGGAACTTTAAGTAAGTATTAATCGTCATAGCCACACAGAATACACCAAACACAATGTAGGTACGCCAACTGATGTTCCTAAATGCAGATGGGACAAACATTGCCAATGCGAAATTAAATGCCCAATTAACTGAAGTAGTCAATGCAGCACCCTTTGCACGCTCAAGATTGTTGAATAGTTCCGGACAATACAACCAGATCCCCACACCCCAAGTGGTTGCAAAGGAGCAGACAAATAGGTACGAACAGGCAATAACTGCCTTTGCTGCATGCCTACGATCTTCGGGGATTGCGATTGTGACAGTGTCATCTCCGAAAGTTCCCCTAGCTACAGGCTCCGAGTGGACAGCCAACAGACCAGCGACAGCAAACAACCAGATAGTCATTAAAACACCACCAGTGAGCAGAACAGGCCTACGCCCAACAGTATCTATCATCAACAAAGCTGGGACCGTCATTATCACGTTCAACACGTACTGAATCGATGCAGATATTAAATTCTGGTTGCCGCGGTAACCAGCCATTTGGAAAATAAAAACAATGTAGTACATCATCACGTTCATACCACATAGCTGTTGCCACATCTGCGAGCAAACACCAACTATGGTCTTAGGAAGGGTCTTGGAACGGAATAAGTCCTTGTAACCGAAGGATTTGGCAACGCTGTCCAACGCAACTTGCTCACGGATTTCCTCCATGTGCAGTACGACTTCTGGGTTCTTAGTGTCACCGTTTGCAGTAACCCTAGAAACAATCTCCAGAACCTCATCCCATCTTCCATGGTTGGCAAGCCATCTTGGCGATTCCGGTAAAAAGAACACTGCGATCAGCAATGCAGTTCCGGGAACCAACTGCATACCCCATGTAAAGCGGAAAACAGCAGTGCCCTCAAGCTTGGTGCCCCCGTACCCAATGTAGAACAACACCATGATACCGATGGTAATGCATAGCTGGAAAATTCCACCAATGGCACCCCGGATACGTGGTGGGGAAATTTCTGAACAATAAACCGGCGTAACAGAGGAACCAAAGCCAATGCCTACACCAGCAATAACACGACCGAGAATTAGCATTGCGCGGTTCTGCGAAGCACACTGCAGAGTGGCCCCCACAATCCAGAGGAATGAACACAAATGCAAGGCCACCCTCCTACCGAAAACATCAGTGAAAGAGGACGAAATCAAAGATCCAACAAAAGACCCCGCTCCCATTGACGCCGTAATGGCCCCCTTAGTGAGCGAGTCCGGATGGTTGAAATAGTCCTTATACGCATCCGTGTCAAGCATAGACGACATCGAAGAAATGTCGAAACCAAACATTAAGCCTGAAACACACGACACGAACCCGATCACCACAATATTGTAGATCTTAGGGAAACCATCGTACATGGCCCCCTTGTAATCCCTGCCTCCCAACAGCACTTTCTTGAGCATGGACATAATTAATACTGAACTATTGGCAAATTAACAATTTCCGAATTTTTTTAATACCTTTACCAGTCCAAGAAACACCTATTACTATTAGTGACTAGATAAAAACTGGTAGATAGACGGGTAGATAGAAAGGTAGAGACAGATTTAGATATCCTATGCAAAAAATACATAAACAAAGAAAGCCAGATACTGTTCCTCAAACCTGGCGAAAACTGCACAAATATATACGAATATCTCATCTTCTGTTGAAGCCTTTTTCCGTCATCAACGTAACTATTATTCAGCTTCATGATGTGCTTCGTCGAGGAAGGAACGCAGAATATTTTGAAACCCCACAATCGATTGTTCCGTCTACGTTCTATATTCAGTATAAACTTCATAGACCATTGCTAATGTGCTGCTCCATGCCAGATGCCTATGCCTAATTTGGATGTGTTCTTCGAATCATCTGTCTTGCAGGCTATAATATGCCAACTTTTTTTTAGAAGGGGAGGGGAAAATTGGCCGTATACGTCACTCCGTGCTATAAAGTACATTACGCATGCAATGGAAGATTCGCTGCCTATGTCCCAATTAATCAAAAATAGAATAAAACAACCTAACCACAACAAAACTACAACGACAAACAAACGATGATGGCAACAACGTATTACCGGCTCCTATATTCCCAGTGCTCCTGATCACACACTTACCATTTTTTTTCACTTTATTTCATTGTTACTCAAAACTGCTATAACTATTACTATTATTATTCTATAGTACTATTTCCTAAACATAACTACTACAGCGTCTGCGTAGGAGTCTCTTTTGCGGGGTCAAGCAAAGCGAGCATATCCTTGGAACGTTTTAGCATTGGACTAGAAAATGGCGGTGTTGGTAGTGGCTTCTTTTCAGCTGTGGCCGGTGCTGCATCCGTTTCCTCGCTGGCTGCCTCTTCCTGGTTGCCCTCCTCTTGTGATGCTTCATATTTTTCCCACTCGCTTATCCTGTTTTGACACTGTTCGAACAACTGCTTGCGTGCTTGCCCTGTGAGGCCGCGAAAATACTCGCATAGTAGTGTGTCATATTCTGGCGGTATAGCATCTTCGTCCCAGAGGTGTTTTAGCAGCCAGTTCTGCTTTTGCTTGCTAAATTTCCATACGGATGCAACACCAGATTCAGCACCGGCTGAGCGGGCCACAAGATGGGCTGCTACGCTTTCCACTTCGGCCAATGCTGGGGGGAGGACCTCGGAAGCGGAGAAAGCGGGAATAACGGCTGTGGGTGTGTTTTTATCTAGGTAGAAATCTACCAGGTACCGCAGCTGGTCTTTCAATACCTTCCCCTTAGATCGTTCTTGTCTTTCCGACTTTGCCAGTTTGACACGCTTAGCAGGCTTTTCTATCTTGGAAGTGCTTCCTGGAGTTTGACGTGAGGAAGATCGATTGGAATTCTGTATGATATGTCTTTTTTGACGCTTATTCAAGGATCCGGTGGCCAGATGAGTAGTGACGTTCAGTACGTCTTCGTCGTCGAGTAGTGCAGCATCTTGCTGCTTCTTAATTTGGATTTTTTTCCACGCTGGCACATGCGATGACATTTTGGGAGCGCTAGGTAGGAGTGGGAGGCTGCAGATTGGACGGCTGTGAGGTGCGGTTCTTTCACTTCAGCTTCAGGTGTCTGGCCCCATCGGAGGAGAGCAGAGATGGATGGAGGGTGATGGTGATAATTTTTCAGCTTCGTGCATGGCGATATCGACTCTGAAACTTTTTGGATTTTCATTTTTTTTCTGTTCTTGTATCGCCATGTATCTTGACAGCATCTTTTTAACAGAGTATTCGTAAAGTTGGGCCCATTCTGCCTGTATAGTTACTGTATACTTGCTGTCCAGTTTGTTCATATATTGGAACGGTGCTAAGTTTGGGACCCTAGAGAATTTTTTTTAAGTACGCTAGTTTGAGTCGATTGGGTGGCGTTTGTTTACGCGGCTTTTTACATCCAGTTGATATAGAAATGTGTGCACATCTCTCCAACAAGCCCCAGCGTGTGCTCGTTGCGGACTTTGACGAGACTATTACCACAATAGATACGTTATCTCTCTTGAGCAGTCTACGGGAGAGTAGTTATCCTCCCTTTGAGTACTTCTACTCATTTTATCAGAAGTATCCTCCGTGCAAGCGTGATTACACGCTTGGAGATTTGCTAGAGCGGGAAATCAAGTTTCAGCAGGACTGCAGAGGCAGGGAGCTTGCTAGTATTACCGAACTAGAGAGGTGGGCGTACTTCCGAGGGGTTGAAATTGAAGGGCTCAAAACACTGCCCACAAGGGAGATCACCAGGCCTGGGTTCATGTCTTTAGTCGGTGAGGGATGTTTGTTCTCTGGTATGTATGTCATATCGCTCAATTGGAGTCGCGAGTACATTGCCCGCGTGTGTGCGCCGGTGTGCACAGCAGAACGTGTATATTGCAATGCTCTGACCCTGTCTGAAGACAAGCGCAGTTACACTGGCATGTTCAGCAAGCAAGTTGTGACTGGTGCAGACAAGCTTTGTGTTCTTGAAAAAAATATTCTAGCGCAGAAGGGGGAAGGGGATGAAGTTTGGTATGTTGGTGACAGCGAGTCTGATCTGCCATGCCTGCTGCATCCCAAGGTTCATGGAGTCATCATGAATACCGGGAACAGCGCTAAGCTATGTAAGCTTCTTCAACTTGTAAGTGATGTTGAAGTGCCTAGGGAGAAGTGGGAATACATAAAAGTTGGCCCAGGCCTCTGGTGTGTCCACGATTGGAGTGCATTAGAAGCACTTATCGCATCCAAGTCCTAGTATTAGAGTATATATGTATGTATACCTGTAAACCGTAAAAGGGTGAGGGAAAAAATTAGTGCGATGAGAAGCATGGACTACTCATCTGGAACATACAATCTTAGCAAAGACGGATTGAGATGTTTCGGGGCCGTTCGTTCTGTATCCTTCCAACGGCACACACCCCACGCTGTGAAGCTATTGCCAAGTTGATCCAGAATGAGGGGGGCATAGTTGTAGGTACATCTGCAAGGTATGCGACTTATCTAGTCCAGGATAGCTACGTCTCTGTCCATGGAAAGCTCAAAAATAGAGAATTGTTTAAACTGGAAATGGATGATGGCGATACAATGGGTGACTGCCAGGACGCTGTGCGTCTGTCGTGGATATCCGCGTGCCTAAAGGAGGGGAGAATTGTAGATGTTCAGCCTTATCAACTTGTGGACATGCTTGATAATGCCAAAGTAGTCGATGTGCGCACATCTCCTAAACGTGTGAAGCTGTCACCACCGGCAGCCTCCACTGCGGCGCAGGCTATTGAGGTACCAAAAGAGGTTTTTGAAGGCCGGCCTGCAGCACCGTCGTCTCTGAATGCTAAAATAGCCTCATCGCTTGAACAGTTGGCAACTAAATGCATGCTGCGAGGCGAGACGTACCGGCATAGGGCATATGCTCGAGCGAGTGCGTTAGTATTAGAAACGGGAGACACTATTCGCACGTATGAAGATGCAAGGGCGCTTCCGAATGTAGGGGATAGTATAGCAAGGAAAATTGTAGAATTAGCTGCGAATGATGGTGTTATACCCGGGTTAGATACTAGTCTGACGGAAAAGGAAGCTATGGTGGCATACTTTACCCATTGCTATGCTGTTGGGCCTAAGATTGGCCAACAATGGCAGATGGAGGGTATGGAGACATTCAGTGATGTGTTGAAGAAAAATACTCGATGGCGGTGGCATTGGTCAATGATATTTGGCATGAAGCATTACGAAGAGTGGCAGCTACGTATACCGCGTGCGGAGGTCGATGAGCATATTTCTATGCTGCGGGATAACGCCCCACCTGGTCTTGTTGTGGAGGCGATGGGATCATACCGTCGTGGCTATCCAACATGCGGAGATATTGACGTATTAGTGTATCGAGAGAATTGCAATGACCTTGATGTACTGGGCCAGGACATACTCGTACTAATAAATAGGTTACTGGATGCAGACTACATTATGTGCCCATTACAACTGACGGACGGCTTAGAGCCGCTATTCAGAAAAAGCATAAAGAGCCTACTACATGCGGTGGGAGTGGAATACGCTGCGGGTCGGCTTAGCGATGGCAAGTCGAAGATTAACAAGTTTTATTGTGGTGTCAGACTCCCTGGTAACAGCTATGCTGCAGAGATATTTGATCCTAGTATGCCTTTTAAGCTGGCAGACAAGGCCCTATTTGGAAGAAATGATATAGGAAAAAATGTGTGTCGCAGGCTTGACATCTTATGCTGCAAGTGGTCCGAACTTGGATCAAATCGGTTATATTTCACGGGTAACGACGAATTCAACAAGTCAATTCGAATCCGTGCCAGTGAACTTAACATGTCACTCAATCAGCACGGTCTGTTCGTTGGGGAAAGCGATGTATGCCTGGAAAGCTTCAGCGAAGAAAAGATCCTGGAACTACTTGGGGTCCCGCCTGCAAAACCAGAAGATCCCATCAGAAATAAAAAGAGCGCTTAAAGCAACGTCTTAACTTAAAAAAATCTCTATACTATTATGTTATACTTGTTTAGCGGTTACTACTCATAAATGGAATGATATATACATACATCATCACCCAATTGATCATAATCGTAAAAAAACTCAACCGGCTAGGTGCAGAGTGTGCAAGCTTATTGCTTGTTGGACAAGAAGGTGACACCTGGCAACTCCTTACCTTCCAACAACTCCAAAGAAGCACCACCACCGGTGGAGACGTGAGAGATCTTCTCAACAACACCGTACTTCTTAGCGACAGTGGCAGTGTCACCACCACCAATGATAACAGTGTTGCCAGCCTCAGAGGACTTGACGACTTCGTTCAACAAGTTCTCGGTACCCTTAGCGAACTTAGGAATCTCGAAGACACCTGGAGGACCGTTCCAGACGATGGTCTTTGCCTCAGCAACAGCTGCAGCAAACAACTCAGCGGACTTTGGACCACAGTCTAGACCTTCCCAGCCTTGTGGGATACCCTCAGCATCGCTGACAACCTTAGTGTTGGCGTCGTTAGAGAAGTCGTCACCGATGACAAAGTCAACTGGGAAGACCAACTTGACACCGTTCTTCTTAGCCTTCTCAGCCAACTTTGGAACGATCTCAGCACCGGCCTTGTCGTAGATGGAGTTACCAATCTCCATGTTCTCCAAAACCTTCTTGAAGGTGAAAGCCATACCACCACCAATGATGATGGAGTCAACCTTGTCCAACAAGTTGTCGATCAATTGGATCTTGTCGGCAACCTTGGCACCACCGAGAATAGCCAAGAATGGTCTGTTTGGGTTCTCCAATGCCTTACCGAAGTACTCCAACTCCTTGGACAACAAGAAACCGGCAGCTCTCTCTGGCAACTCAAAGCCAACCATGGAAGAGTGTGCTCTGTGGGCAGTTCCGAACGCATCGTTGACGTAGACATCGGCCAAAGACATCAATTGCTCTCTGAACTTGGCAACAGCCTCCTTGGAAGCCTTGGTCTTCTCACCGTCCACCTTTCTGGATCCCTCCTCCTCAATGTGGAATCTCAAGTTCTCCAACAAGAAAACAGTACCGTTCTCAGCGTTGTTGACAGCTGCAGTCACCTCCTCACCGACACAGTCGTTCATGAAGACAACCTTCTTACCCAACAACTTCTCCAACTCCTCAGCAACTGGAGCCAACGAGTATTTCTCGTTTCTCTCTCCGTTTGGTCTACCCAAGTGAGATGCTAGCACGATAGCCTTTGGACCTTGCTCCAAGGCGTACTTGATAGTTGGCAAAGCGGCAACAATTCTTTGGTTAGAAGTGATCTTCTTACCGTCCAATGGGACGTTGAAGTCAACTCTGATGAAGACTCTCTTGTTTGCGAGGTTCAAGTCCTTGACAGTTAGCTTAGAAGACAAAGACATTTTGGTGGATTTATCTGTTTGCAAAGATTTATGACAGTTTCTCAGCACAGCAATAGAAACAGGCAAACTGAACATAAGAAAGAGAACTCTCCAAAACTTTCTCATCCTTTATATTTTTTCACTCCTTTATAAAAAAGCCTTATATACGTCAATTAATTTCAGACCTTTCTAGGGATAATCCTCGTGGGGGCCGTCTAAGCACTGCGAGTGGTAGGGTGGTGCTACCCTACTGGTATTATGCCTATTCAACGATTATTGAACTGATTGGGAAGGGAAAACCTCCCTACGGCTTTGTTGCGAGGATCGGTGCTCGAGGCCTCACGTTACTCGATCAGTGGAAGCTGGGAAGTGGCGCCGCGTGCGGCTTCCTAGCATCCTGACTTCTTGTATATCACGTGCTTTTTTTGTTTTTGTGGCAGACTGCTGCGCGATCGCGCCACCGAGGGCAGTCAGTCGTCACGCTGGTTGCACTAAACTTTAGCTAGATCCATGGCTGAAGAGCGGACTTCGAGGGGGTGTCTGCGGCAATGGATGAGATTGCAAAGGTTGCTGAACGATACTACCAGGAGCAGGATGTGGACTTGCGTTACATGGCGGTCCGTGAGCTATGTGGCGGGCTACGGGAGGGTAACGCGGCGACTATTAACCTAAAGGGGCTCAGTGAAAGCCCGGGGGCGTTGGAAGCTGTTGCACAGGTTGTGGTGGCGTCTTTGGAGGACAGCCCGGACGTGCGTTCCGTGGTGTCCGGGCAGTTGCTACGTAAAGTTGGCGATGGGAGCGTTCCGTACATAGTGAGTACGTTGATGTCCGAGCTTGTGGTTGCCGGACGGGCTAAGCGCGCGGTAGTGGTGGAGTACCTTCATGGGGTGCTCGTGGGGGGCAGAGGGCGGGGGGCGTCGATCAAGGCGATCGAGTTGGAGCGGTATGTGTATGTGCTACAGAGGGAGAGCGCTCCCAGCGGGCAGTGGCTTTCTGTGCTAGAGTGCTTATGCGCCGGGCGAGTTCTTCGAGATCCCGGTATGGTGCGGACGATCTGGGGGTTGGTTGGGACGGGTAACGCGAGTCGGATGCGGAGTACGTTGGTTACGGTTGCGAAGAGTAGTACGGCGATGGTTATGGGGCCATTGTTGGTGGAAAGCGGCGATGCTAGGTTATTGGCGAGCGTCGCGAAGGAAGCGCCGTTTACGTTTTCGAGGGTATACTCAGGCGTGCTCCGGCAGTGGTTGAACGGGGCATTGGGCGACGATGCAGCTGGATTTGAATTGGCGCGGGTGCTCGCGGGGTTTTTAAGGCCCGAGGACGCGCAATTGGTCGATGAGCTTGGAGTCCGGTGTGGACATGTTGTGGAGGAAGCTATTGAGAATTGGTTAGCAGAAAATAGCTTTAGGTCGTCCGGGGAAAATGGGCAAGACAGTGATGTTTGCAGCGAGGCTACTTGGGTGCTATCTGAGGATGATAATGAGATGTTGTCCCTGGAGGATGACAGCGGGGACGTGGAAGTGGCCGAGATGAAGGAGTCATTGAGCGGGGCTCTATTAGTCTTAGCGGGGCTACCTTGGCTTACGGAGTTTGCAATGGAGCAGATAGTGCGGATGCCCGATGCGCTTACACTTTATGTGAGGTCGGAGTTGATGGAAGTAGCCTGTAGTCATTTGAATCTTGTGGACTTCGTCATAGAGAAGTGCCACGACTTGCCGCTAAGGCTGGCGCCGTCGCTATGTGCGGAACAAGCAGACAGAGTGTTGCCAGTGTGTAGTACTGAGCTTCGAGAATTTTTGCGACCTCGCAGCAAGCCTAGATTAGAAGAGCTTAGAAATACTATATCCGCGCAGTTGAACAAAGGCGAACCCATTGATACTGACATTCTACAACAGTGGCAAGATGAGCGTGAGGTTTCGAAGCAATTTATTGATCTGAATTTTGAGCTTCTTACTTCCATCTTGCAAGATGATAGTTCATCAATCAGCAATTACCAATGGTGCCTTGACATGCTAGCCTGGGTTGGTTCGGAGGTTCCGCACTATCGCAGAAGAGCAATACAGCTACTAGTACCAACTCTTAAGTCACCTAAAAGGTTTGTCAAGGTCCTACAAATGGGGAATATGAAGCAGAAACAAGACGACGCAGTCCACGCCAAGGCGTCAGCAGCAAGCACCTTATGTTCGTGGTTGCATGATAGCGCGCATCCATGGGCATATGAAGATGCGAAAAGTGTTTTGCTCTATATGCGGCAGTTAATCCGCGAGCCAACATTGGAGCATGTTGCCATGAGCATGTTCGCCGCTCTAATATCTTACCGCCACGGAATTCTTTTAAGCACAGACTACAACCTAATAGACGAGACATTGCATGCATTCCAAAAACACTCTTCTAGGGATATAGGGCATTTAGTCGCGTTGGTATCTGATGCTGCGAGTCGCTTATAGACTATCTGGTGCCTCCTGCACGTGACAGAGTGGGACGATTTCACCGATTTACGGACTGATGTTCCCCCGCTCTCCCCCCCGACTTGTCGGATACAAATAAAACATTTAGCTGGCTTTGAATCCTGCCCTTATACTGTGTAGGACGCAATATAGCTACATATTAACACCAAGCATGCAAATTTTGAACGTTCAAAAGCTCACCTCCATATTCGAATCATCTCTTTCTCTAGAGTTCTCTGATAATTCCACTTCCGAGTACCACTGGGTTTATCTTAGAGATAATTGTCCTTGCACTCATTGTTATCATGTTGACACGTTGCAGCGCACTGTTGATACCTTCAACGAACTTCCCTGGTGTATCGACTTGGATACTTCATCTGTGGGAAAAGCAGATGAAACCGTCTTCGAAGTAGTGAGTGGTGATCTGCATATTACCTGGGGTGACGGACACAGATCCCAATTTACTGAGAAGTGGTTGGTTGAGCACTCTTATAATCCTTCTTGCCCCCAGAAGTCAGCACCAATTGTTTTACCTCCTAAGATACACTGGGATAGCTCACTCTTCCAGGAATTGCGGTGTAGTGGTAAACTGTTCAACACCTCGTACGGAGAACTCGAGGGGAATTTGCGAGAGGTGATGTGTGAAGTTTATCAGTATGGTTTTAGTTTTATAAAGGATGTGCCTGTTACTCTTGACGCAACTGAACGTGTCTCTCGTCTGATCTCTATTATTAGACCTACCCATTATGATGAAGGAGTTTGGGATTTTACGTCGGATTTATCCAAAATGGATACTGCCTACACCAACTTAGCAATTGGAATGCATACTGATGGAAACTACTGGCACGAAACTCCTGGGCTGCAGTTGTTCCACTTGCTTGAACACAGTGGCGGTGAAGGAGGTAAGACTCGGATTGTCGACATTGCATCCGTATTAGACAAATTGCGCACATTGGCTGCTGAGAGTGAGTCATGGAACCTGACCTTAAAGGTTCTTACGGAGCATAATATAGCCTTTCATCAATCAGGAGAAAAGGCCAATATCTTTTATCAAGAAGGGTTTCCTACTTTAGTACTTGACAAACAAGGCCAACTTGAGCAATGCAGATGGAACCCAAGTGACAGGAGCACACAAATACCAAATTCAATTCAAAAGCACTCTAGATATTCTGTTGCGCAAGTTTATGAAGCACTTTACAGATTCAATCACTTGATTAATGACCCCAGTAACGCTGTCTGTTTTTCGCTAACTCCAGGGACTATATTAATCTTTGATAATTGGAGGGTACTGCATGCGCGGACATCATTTACAGGGAAAAGAAGGTTATGTGGCTCATACCTAACAAGGGATGACTTCTTAGCACGGTTAAGATCACTCATATTTACGAGAGACGAAATTGCTAATGGCATTTATTCATAATCCTTGTTATCTTGCTGTAGACTCCACTGACTATCGTCAGTTATGATATGGCATAACTTTTCTCGTTCCTTAACTCTTTCATACAGAGTATTCAAGAAATGCGTAAAATGACTTGTATAGGCTATTAAAAGCTAACAGTGCCTAGCCTTTAGTATGTTTTCTGCTCGCTCAGTGCATTTAAGGGGGTTACTTTCCAGGACAGATGTACGAGTTGGATGGCACTCTTTGACTGTGTACTCCTTAGGTGGTGCTTTCAGGACGTACGCTGGAAAGCCAAGATCGAATCCTCGTTCTAAAAAGAAGGCTACAAAGAGCAAAAAGGTAACCTTTCCCATTCCAAACCATATTAATGTCAATAATTTTGCCAATATGTTGAATAAGAGTCTTGATAGGATGTTAGTGGACTTGAAGGCGCTAGGTTTCCAAAAAATAACTTCTGAATACATCCTTTCAAGGGAGTATATAGAATTGATTCTTCAAGAATACAACTATGAGCTACCGACTTCACTAGATGGTGCTAAAACATCAAAAAATGTTTATGATGAGCTAAAAGTTAGAGCCAACCCTAAAAATCTTGCTCCGAGGGCACCTGTCGTTGCGATCATGGGGCATGTAGACCACGGGAAGACTACTATATTGGATTATTTGAGGAAGTCCAGTATTGTATCACAGGAGCATGGTGGGATTACTCAGCATATTGGCGCGTTTCAAGTGGTTACACCAATTTCTCAACGGAAGATTACTTTTCTAGATACACCTGGACATGCTGCTTTTCTGAAGATGAGAGAAAGAGGTGCTAATATCACGGACATTGTGATCTTGGTTGTGTCTGCCGAAGATTCTGTAATGCCGCAGACGGTGGAAGCTATTAGGCATGTGAAAAGCTCAGGTACTGAGATCATCGTTGCTATAACCAAGGTGGATAAATTAGGGTCGACTAAAAACCAAGAGACTAGTTTGAACAAAGTAATGAACGATCTGATGGTGCATGAAATTCATCCAGAACAATTAGGAGGAGACGTGCAGGTCGTTCCTATTAGTGCAAAGACAGGAAGCAACATGGACTTACTGGAAGAAAGTATCGTCGCCCTAAGTGATTCCATGGACGTCTCGGCTGAAAAGGGACCAAAAACAATGTTTGAGGGTTGGATTCTAGAAAGTGAACTTAAAAAGACGCATGGCAGCGTTGCTACAGTCTTGGTGAGGAAAGGAGAGCTAAGGAATGGAAAGATACTATTAAGTGGAAGCTCCTTCTGTAAAGTTCGTGCAATGTTTGATGAACATGGGAAACCTGTTACTTTAGCAGGACCTTCGCAAGCCGTAGAAGTTACTGGATGGAAGGGATTTCCGAGTGCTGGAGATGAGGTACTACAGGTGGCAACAGAAGCAATTGCGAAGAAGTATATAGCGAAGCGTAATGCTCTAATACAAGCTGAGCATGATGTTGCTACTGTCGAAAAAATGAACAAAACACGAATGGAGAATTCTTTGGAACAAATTGAGGAGGAAGAGGGATCTACCCAAGAAGATACTGCGGCTAAGGGACCGAAGAAGATTAATTTCATTGTGAAGGCAGATGTGTCCGGCTCTGCAGAAGCTATCGTTGAGAGCATTTCGAGCTTGGGCAATGCTGAAGTTCATTGTAATATTGTTGACGTATCAGTGGGTGCGCCAACAGAAAACGATATTAACTTAGCAAAGGTTTCCGCCAGTAAGATATTGTGTTTTAATCTCGATAACATGCCTAACGATATTCTTAAGAACAAAGCTGGAGTTGATGTCCGGCAATACAACGTGATTTACAAATTGATTGAGGATGTGACAGAGATTTTGGTTAGCAACTTGGCACCTATATATGAAACTAAGGTTATGGCCACTGTAGAAATACGAGAGATATTCAATTTTAAAATGAAGCAAAAGAATATTCGCATTGCGGGATGTAGAGTTACTAATGGTAAAATTGCAAGAAACTCTACAGTAAAGATTGTTCGTGGTCCCGAGGAGAAGGTAATCTATGATGGAAAGTTAGCTACCTTGAAGCAAGGTAAGGAAACAGCTAATGAAATAAGCAAAGGTAATGATTGCGGTGTTACTTTTGAAAATAATTTTGAAGCTTATGAAGCAGGAGACAAAATGATAGTTTATGAAAAGGTGCGGGTTCCGAGATCCTTATAAACGTAGATAGCATGTAAATAGAATACACATAAAATAGCATTTTAAGTTCATTTCATTTATTAACTTCCCATTGTATCCTCACACATTCCTCCATGTAGGCCACACCATTGTCATCAAATTCTTTTACGTGATTTGAGATATCAGTGAATACCATAATGGTGCCCCATTCCATCCCACTTTGTATGGAAACTTCGTTTTCCAAATCCATGATCATTTTGGGCATTAATTGTAGTTCAAAGACACAAGCACTTGAGGGGTTGTGTGCTGGTCTAGGAATTGTATCTTCAAAGTTCTTTGGAACTTCTGCATAATATAATGGTTTCCCACCTAAGTCATAACGGAGAACTTGCCCAGGATTGTAACCTACCAACTCTTGGAATTTTTGAAATACAGAGTCGTCCAAAAACTTCGATAATTTTTCAGCTCGTGGGTCTAGCTTAGTGGACATTTTGTCAATATCTTCCACTTCTGTGGTCATATCGAAAGAGCTATTGTCTATTTTGAGATTGTCAGGCAATTTCAAATGATCAGGAACCTTATTCTTGAAAGATTCTTCCTCAACAAAGAGGAAGAAACCTGGAAAGGCCTTACCTAAATCAAATTTCTTGTCTTCTTCTGCATCGTGGAGCTTCCTTACTGTACTAGGCTTGAATGTCTTGGGTTCGGCAGTAGAGGAGTTAAATGTATTGTCAACTTTAACAAAAGGATTGGAGGAACCACCCTCACTACTAGCAAAAGGATTTGAGTTTGGCAAGCAGGCCTCAGAATTGGAGTTTTCTAAATCAAAAGGATTAATGTTGAACTCCCTGATGCCAGCAGAATTGTTCATCTTCTCCGATAGCTCATCGCGATGACTTTTAACACTATTCTTCTTGACACCTCTGATGCACTTCACTGTGTTACCTTTAACCTTACACTTCGTGCAAATAAATACGTACAAAACACGACTTAATTCTGCATCAATATATTCCTTGCTGTTTAGGACTATCTTATTTGCCTTACAGATATCATCAACCTGTTCTGGATCCAAAGGAGCGAACGCTTGGAGAAGAAGCTTCATACCCTTATCAGTCTTACATAAATTACATTGTAACATTTCTCGAGAAGGAACAGAGTCTTTATGCATCCATATCGGTTCTCCACCTATAAATGTGTCTTCGATGGTAGCTGTGTCGGATTCTTTAATGGCAGCATCTACAAAGCCAAGGTAAACTTGGCTTGTCTTGAACTGTAGATCATCCTCAAAGTCTGAAGGGACTTCACCGTTAGCTGAGTTTCCAGTGCTAGACATCGAGAATGGGATGATGTATTTGTGCTAGGCTTCTTGCGTAAGGAATATTAATGGTGTTCAATTTTTAATAACTGCTATTGCAGAGATGAGATGAATTTTCAAAATTTATGGTTTTAAATATGAAGTGACTTAACCAAAGAAAGAACATAATTGCAAAAAGATCATACAGCCTCTGCATCTAGGATTCTAGAAACCCTATAACAATAGCATTAAAGTGAAATTTAGCGCTACCTCCTGCAATTGAAGATATCTACTGACTATGTGCACATTTATACCACCTCACTAACAAAGTAATCCATCAATTGATTAGCGCAAGTGGTTTAGTGGTAAAATCCAACGTTGCCATCGTTGGGCCCCCGGTTCGATTCCGGGCTTGCGCAATTTTTATTTTTCCACCCTTTGGTTGAGAAGGGGAGGCAAGTTGTCTATGAAAAGTTTTTTTTAAATGAATGGACTATTGAGTGCTATAGCATTAAGCTTTATTAGGCTCAGCTTAACAAACCCTTCTAAAATGTCTTCCATTGGAGCACAGATTCGGCAGGCTTCACCTAATGTTGATCCTATTGTTACTGACTATGCTGTTGGCTATTTAAATCATTTGTCGGACGCTACCTTTGATGCTGTGCTTTCGAAACAGTTAGATCTAAATTCAGAATTGTCTTTTGTAAGAGCAATACTGCTGAATGCTGGTGCAGTATCAGCCAAAGTTGAAACTGCAATTAAGAATATTGGATCACAACTTTTCGGGCAATTAAAGGAGAACCAAGCGAAATTAGAGCTTACTGGGGATACATCTAAAAGAGTATTGGATATCAATGTTTTACAGAATCATGACAGTAAAGCAAATATAAATGCATCGCTTGCAATGATGGGAGTTGGTGATGACATTGAACATGCTGGAAGAAAGATGGAAACTAGGGTTGACTTGAAGAAGTTGAAAAAAGCTGAAGATAAAATTGCTAAAAAAGTCGCCAAGAGAAACAATAAGTTCGTCAAGTACGAGGCATCAAAGCTTATTGATGCTCAGAAGGAGGAGGACTATGATTCGTTCTTCTTGAAAATCAATCCTTTGGATTTTGGCTCTGGTGCAGGCAAGTCTAAGGATATCAAACTTGATTCCTTTGATTTATATGTTGGCGACGGACAAAGAATCTTGTCTGATGCTAAATTAACCTTATCATTTGGCCATAGGTATGGTCTTGTTGGCCAGAATGGTATTGGTAAATCTACCCTACTGCGTGCTCTTTCAAGAAGAGAATTGAATGTTCCAAAACACATATCTATTCTGCATGTGGAACAAGAGCTTCGCGGTGATGAAACAACCGCTCTTCAAAGTGTTTTAGATGCTGATGTTTGGAGAAAGCAGCTGTTAAGCGAAGAACAGAAAATAAATGAGAGATTACAAGAGATTGAAAAATTAAGGGAAGAGTTTGATGAGGAAAGTCTAGAAGTTAAGAAGCTTGACAATGAACGTCAAGATTTAGAATCTCATCTAGATAAGATATCGGAAAAGCTCATTGACATGGAATCAGATAAAGCTGAGGCTAGAGCAGCATCTATCTTATTTGGTCTAGGGTTTAGTACTGAAGCTCAGAAACGTGCAACAAATACTTTCTCCGGTGGTTGGAGAATGAGACTGTCTTTGGCCAGAGCATTGTTTTGTCAGCCCGATTTGCTATTATTAGATGAACCTTCCAATATGTTGGACGTTCCTTCAATTGCATACCTAGAAGAATACCTAAAGACATACCCTGCGACCTTGTTAGTTGTTTCCCATGACCGGTCTTTCTTGAATGAAGTTGCTACCGACATTATTTACCAGCATAGTGAAAGGCTTGACTTTTATAGAGGTCAAAACTTTGATGCTTTCTATGCAACCAAGGAGGAACGTAGAAAGAACGCACAGAGGGAGTATGAGAATCAAATGGCATACAGAAAACATCTCCAAGAGTTTATTGATAAATATAGATACAATGCAGCTAAGTCTCAAGAAGCACAATCGAGAATTAAAAAACTTGAAAAATTACCTGTTCTAGAACCACCAGAAGAGGAGAAGTCAATTTCTTTTAAGTTTGCTGAATGTGAAAAGCTTTCACCTCCTATTGTCCAACTACAGGAAGTTTCCTTCGGTTATGACGCTTCGAGACTTCTATTAAAAGATGTGAACTTAGATGTTCAACTTGACTCGAGAATTGCTTTGGTGGGTGCAAATGGTTGTGGTAAAACCACGTTACTGAAGATCTTAATGGAGCAGCTGAGACCAATTAAAGGCTTTGTATCCAGAAATCCGAGGTTAAGGATTGGTTACTTTGCACAACATCATGTGGATGCTATGGATCTAACGAAGTCTGCTGTTTCTTGGATGTCGGAAACTTTCCCTGGAAAAACTGATGAGGAATATAGACGTCACTTGGGTGCATTTGGTATAACAGGTAGCTTGGGTTTGCAAAAGATGCAGCTGCTTTCTGGTGGCCAAAAATCTAGAGTTGCGTTTGCATCTTTATGTTTAAACAGTCCTCACCTGCTAGTGTTGGATGAACCTTCCAATCACTTGGATACTGCCGGTATAGATGCATTAATAAGTGCATTAACCAATTTTTCTGGTGGTGTTTTAATGGTTTCTCACGATATTTCCTTCATTGAGAGTGTCTGTAATGAAATCTGGGTTTCTGCGGAGGGTACAGTGAAAAGATTCGACGGCACCATTCATGACTATAGAAAACATATCTTGGAATCTGCAAACGTAGCAGGTGTTGTTCAAAAACAATAGTAATTTACAATTATATATAAAGTTCGTAATTTAGTAGTGTACAAGATGACTATTTAACGACAAACAACTCATTTCAGCAGTAACTGTGCCTTACGCTTACTAGTGATTGGATCTAGAACAGACTTCAACTGAACTTCCACCTTATCAAAAACATGGACATCTCTCAGCTTATTGTTTTTGTCTTTGAAGGTCAGCTTAAACTCCTCTTCTACAAATTGAAGGCTTTGGAAGTCATCCGTTAAGTTCTCCGCTAGGATCAGACCTTCAACACCAAATTTAGGCACCAGCACAACAACACCATTATTTAGTACCTTTATCACATAACCTGTTTCCACAGATTCATTATTTCTCATGACTTGTCCAACATAATATTCTATGCTTGCACGTCCTGCAAATTGGGCATTCCTATGCTTCCTGTTAATGTTTCTGCAAATCATCTCCATTTTTTGTTTATCTCTATGGGATAGATCTAAAGGTTCGTAGCCGATAGCACCTGCCAATTGTCGATGTGCTACAATATCACAGTATCTTCTAATAGGAGAGGTAAAATGGGTGTAAATATCGACAGCAAGACCGTAATGATGGAAGTCAGAGTATGAGAAAGCCCCCGAGTGGAAATATTGCGCAGCCATCATACACCGGGTTGACATAACACGAACCAAAGTATTGAAGTAAGGATCAATTGGATCAACACAACGATCCAGAGAGTCAGCCAAAGCCTTGGAAGACTCTAGAGATATAGTCATCTTCTTTCTTACCTGTAACATTTCGTTTAGCGTTTCAAAATTAGTTGAAGGTGGGGCAGCATGTCTTCTTAACATAGCAGTTTGAGGGAAAGCTTCATAAATCTTCCTAGCAACAGAGATATTTGCTAGTAACATAAATTCTTCAACCAAAGAATTGGTGGCTAAAAGCTTTTTAATCTCGACTTCATTAGGATCAGATGTTTCACTGTCCATATGAACCTTCACTTCTGGTGAAGCCAAGTTCAAAGCGCCTGCATCTAAACGTTTCTGCTTCAGCTTCTTAGACAACTCTAACAATGCCCTCATACCTTGTGTTAACTCATCTTTCTGGTTAGGATCGTCAATTCGCAACTGAGCTTGTTCGTAAGAAAATGCTTCTCTAGATCTAATGACGGATTTGGTAAAGTCCACATTGACAATATCCGCATTCTCATCCAACTCCCAAAGAACAGAAAATGCAAACCGATCAACGTAAGGTTTTAGAGAACATAGGTCTGTACCAAGAAGCATGGGCAACATATCAATACGCTTGTCAACCAAATAAACCGATGTTCCTCTGGAACTACCTTCAGCATCTAAGGCAGTTCCTGGATGAACAAAATGAGTGACATCAGCAATATGAACACCGACCTCCCAATTTCCATTGTCCAATTTACGTGCATGAAGTGCGTCGTCAATGTCAACACAACCAGGTGGATCAATAGAACAGATTAACTTGTCTCTTAGATCACGTCTCTTTGGTAGGAGTGGATCTTTACGAACGGCTTCCGGATCACTTAAATTTTCTGGCGCTTTCCAGTCATGCCCTTCCTTAGGTAGGCACTCCAAAACTTTCTTAGAAAATGGTCTATACTCAACATCATGTTCTAATAAAAGAGCCTCTGTTTCTGCTTCAACGGATTCTATTTCACCTAGTTCCCTTACGAAATGACCTAGAGGATATTTGTAGGAACTAGGCCAGGAGTCGATTGCAATGACAATCCTCTTGTTCAAGAGTTCTTTTGCACGCCGAGTTAAAATCCTGACCTTAGGTAAGCACTTGTCCATCAAAATAACAAAAACATTCTGAGTTCCTCCACTTTGGGAGTCAACTGAGCTGGGTGCAATTTGGCCGACATATTGTCTCCACGACCTTCTTGTTATAGAAACAACTCGAGCTGTGGGCTGGACTTTATTAAGCCGCTGCGCCTTCATAGCCTCTTTAACTAACATCCTCCGCTGCTTATCGCTGATAATCACATTGCCACTTGTATCGGAATCCTTGGAATCGTCGTCTTTGTCAGGATTATCGTTGACATTATAGTGCTCTGAATCTACTGCCACAGACGATGGCGCTTTCCATTCCTTCTCAGGCAACAATTCTACAACCACTTGGTCCCCGTTAAAGGCTCTGTTCAAGTTCTTTTGCCCAACGATGAGCACTGGCTTGGAGAAATTTGGCAATGATATGGTGCCCTCCAAAAAGTTATACTCGGAAATTTGCACAGCGCCCTGGTAAAGCGATCCATTCTTCAAACCACCCATGATTCTTGAAGTAGAATAGTACTCGGGATATACAAACTCGGACTTCACTTCGGCATCCACATCTGCAGCTCCCGGTTCCAAATTAGGAACAGCATCTTTGATTTCATCTGCATTTGGTAGCATATCAACATATTCTGCAAGCGATCGAACAACAAGACCCTCATTTTTGGCTGCTTCTCTATTCAACCTGTCATTGCTTACTAAAACTACACTAATACCTTGCTCCTTCAAATGAGCGCCGAACCATCTTACTGTCTCTCTGATAGCTCTATCATTACGATCATTAATTGTCTCATCGTCCTTTCTCTCGACAAAAGTTTGTTCATTGAACTCATTGTGGAAAACAACAAATCGCTTAACATCATCACTATCCCTACATAGCGTCCGTAACCTCGTATACACGGGGTAAGACTTATTGCGCACTTCTTCCAGCACAATTTGTGGGATAATAACATCGAAAAAACACTTTTGATTCTCTAGTAAGTCTATCGCTTGTAAGATAATGTTTGTGTCCACAACAACGTAGTGTTTCGACAAACCCTTCAATTCCAGAGGCGATTCCGAAAGGATAAACTTCGGTAGTTCATTGCTTGCATCTGGGACAACTATCTCATGACATTTGGTACATGCCTTCGAAAGACATGGAATGTCACTTCTTAAGTAGTGCTCACGAACGACTTTTGTAGCACCGCCGTTACGTGAACGCACAAAAACCTTCTGGGTAACAGATAACCCCTCGGGAAGCCTCTTCTTAAATGAACTCATGGATTTTTGTCGGTGCTTCTCTTGCCACTGAGTAGTTAATTATATGCCATGCCGCCTTCCTTCATGTAGAAAAATCGGACAGATGAAAACTTAACGTAGCTTTTCGTACATGAGTATAAAATTTTCATCATAACGGTAAAGACTATGACTGACTTTATAAAAGCATCTCTAAAAGCATCTACATTCATAAAACCACAGCTGTTACAAGAAGTAGGCTCTATTTCACAACCATAATGGACATAGAGAAGGTATCCACGGTAGGCGGTATTACAACCAGCATATCTACCTCGAATAGTTCTCATAAGAAATATTATGGAAGGACTTCGCCTCAGGAAGATACCATTAGGCAAAGAAGGCCAAAAAAAGACCCTACTCTTCTGAATAGATGCCTTGATTCATTTAAGCCACCTGCAGATGGTTCATTTGATCCTGATAATCTGAAGAAATCGCTAAAATCTCGACATTTAATTATGATTGCCATTGGAGGGTCTATTGGTACTGGTTTGTTCATCGGGTCAGGGAAGGCGCTGGCTACAGGAGGACCTTTAGCGCTAATAATAGGCTGGACTATTGCTGGCACACAAATGGTTGGCACTATTCATGGTCTTGGCGAAATAACGGTGCGCTTTCCTGTGGTGGGTGCATTCGCAGATTATTCGACGAGGTTTTTAGAGCCGAGCGTCAGCTTTGTCGTATCATCGATTTACGTTCTTCAATGGTTTTTTGTTCTACCGCTCGAGATCATCGCCAGTGCTATGACGATGCAATACTGGACGACATCTATAGATCCAGTCGTTTGGGTGGCAGTGTTTTATGTGCTGGTAGTTTCTATAAACTTATTCGGTGTTCGCGGGTTTGGCGAAGCAGAATTCTTTTTCTCCATGATAAAGATCTTGACTATCATTGGCTTCATTATACTTTCCATTATCTTAATCTTGGGCGGTGGCCCTACCCATGACTACATTGGAAGCCGGTATTGGCACAATCCTGGCCCACTGGCCAATGGCTTCAAAGGAATTGCGTCGGTAATAGTGACAGCGTCATACTCTCTTGGTGGCTCCGAGATGACTTGTCTGGCATCAGCTGAAACAGACCCTAAAGAGATACCACATGCTATAAAACAGATCTTTTGGAGAATAATATTTTTCTTCCTGGTTTCCTTAACTCTTATTGGGTTCCTCGTCCCGTACACAAATTCAAGGCTTTTGGGTGGCTCTGATGTCAATAGCTCGCCCTTTGTTATTGCAATTGCTTTAAACGGCGTGGGTGGGCTGCCTCACGTTATCAACGCTGTCATTTTGGTGAGTATTCTAAGTGTTGGAAACTCCTGTATTTTTGCTTCCAGTAGGACGCTGTGTTCCATGGCCCACCAGGGCTTGATACCTCGTGTCTTTGGCTACATTGACCGTGGTGGAAGACCATTGACAGGAATATTGGTTAACTCGTTGTTTGGTTTGTTAGCGTTCCTGGTAAAGTCCAGCTCCGTGGATATAGTGTTCGATTGGCTAATGGCAATTGCAGGTCTAGCCACAGCAGTTGTTTGGTTCAGTATCAACATATCTCATATTAGGTTCAGAATGGCCATGAAGGCTCAAAACAAAACGCTTGACGAACTGGAATTTGTGAGTGCTGTTGGCCTCTACGGCTCCATTTACTCCGGCGTAGTGAACGCCCTCACTTTTGTTGCTCAGTTCTACGTTTCCTTATGGCCAATCGGTGGCTGGAAGAACAGTAGTGACCGTGCTTCCGTTTTTTTCAAGAACTACCTTTGCGCCTTAATTATCATTATCATGTTTCTTTTGCACAAGATCTACTACCGTTGCACAACTGGTAAATGGTGGCATCTACCACGTTTGGTGGATATAGACTTGGAGACTGGCAGGAAGAATATTGATATAGACATTCTCAAGCAAGAAGTTGCAGCAAAAAAAAAATATATACAAGCACAGCCTTGGTATGCGCGCTACTACCATTACTGGTGCTGAATTATGTACATGCCATTTGGTGGACTATTATGGTGCATTACTGAAGGTTTGCATTATTTTGTCACCTTTAAGTAGTTTAAGTCATCTAGCAAAACGATTTCACATATTCCTCCATGGAGAAATTCCGACATTCGTGCAACATGATAATAGAGTACGATTTTGCCACCCTTTAACGTAGACCATCCTTCCATATAACTCTACAACTGGTGCTAGAAACCGTTTAGTGTCGAATCAGGATATATCAAGCACAATGAGTGAGTTAGAATGTATGTTTAGCTGCTTATAGCTGTAATAAAAAAGCAGGTTCGCTGCTTTTTCATTTCTAAGGCGTTGATTTATGGGTATATTTTACTAACTTGTTGACTGTACAGTCACTATTAAGCACGCATCCAAAGTGCATCCAATTAAGCTACCTTCAACGGCTACTGGTTCAGATTTAAAGAAAATAATAGAGGAATTAATACAGATTCCTAGCTACAGGCAAAAATATATGGTTAGAGGAGGTATACCTGATGACGCATTGATTAATACGGTGATCAAGCCAGGATCACAAGTTATGTTGTTAGGAACTCCTGATAAGGACTTGGTGGTTACTCCTAAAGTCAAGGAAAAATTCATTGAAGATCTAGATCCAAAAGCGCAGATTCAAGAGATAAGCAGTTTGCCTATTGGTATATTTAATTTGGGGAATACGTGTTATCTGAATGCGACTCTCCAGGGGCTATACCATATTATTCCCTTGAGGAAGGCGGTGGTAGAGTTGGATGGTGGGAAAGCAAACTCAGCGCCTGCTCCAGATACGAGATTGGTGCGTGAGCTTCAAAGCACCTTCCGGAAAATGCAGGAAAAGAAGAGTACAAGCATATCTCCTAACACGCTTCTCGATATATTGCGGAGGGTATATCCACAGTTTGCTGAAATGGATGCTCAAGGAGGGTTTTACAAACAACAGGATGCGGAAGAATTATTCACGCAGTTGTTCTTGTCATTGAAGACAGTTTTTGGAGACGAATTAATGCGCAACTTTGAGATCAATTTCAAGACCACCGTCAAAGATACCATGAATGAAACTGATGTCACTGAAAAGGAGGAGACGGATTTGAAATTACGGTGTCACATCACCGGCAGTACCAACTTCATGAAGGTTGGTATCAAGGAGTCATTGTCAGAAACTATCTCAAAGCGCTCTGAGAGTTCAGGTGAAAATTCCACCTACAGCGTGGAAAAGAGGATTACAAAGCTTCCATCCTACTTAACAGTACAGTATGTGAGGTTTTTCTGGAAGAAGTCGACAGGGAAGAAGTCTAAAATTTTAAGAAAGGTACAATTCCCCTTCCAGTTGGATGTGGCTGATCTTTTGGTCCCTGAGTATGCACAAGAGAAGATCAAAATTAGAGAAGCCCTTCGTGAGGTGGACAAGGAAAGAACCGAGTCAGAAAGGGAGTTCAAAAGGTCTAAACTAAACCCAGCACAAGACCATTCAGTATCTGCTACTGAAGCCGCCGATGTGGCCCATGCTGTTGAGGAGAGTAACCGTGAGCGGTGGCTACGTGAGTTTGCTAGTAAGTTCCCAAAGGATTTGAGACCCGGAGAAAATCCCTCTTGTGTCTATGATTTGATTGGCGTTATTACCCACCAAGGAGCAAACTCTGAATCAGGACATTACCAAGCGTTCATGCGGGATGAATATGATGAGGACAAATGGTACAAGTTTAACGATGACAAGGTAACGGCTATAGAAAAGGAGAAGATAGAAGCCCTCGCTGGTGGTGGCGAGAGTGACAGTGCATTGATCCTCCTATACAAAGGCTTCGGCTTGTGATTTTCTGCACCTACTGGGTCGTCTTATGCCATACAGTTGCACACACTGTGTATATGTAAATAAACATAAAACGATGTACTTGCAATTATGAATATCGAATTCTCTCTTCCAACGTTTATGAAAAACGGCAAAAGCAGTTATTTAAAAGGGTTCATTACATAGCAAGCTCCTTGAACTTCTTAATCACCTCGTAACAATTTAGAGGCTTATCTTTGTTAGAAATTAAGCACTGCTTCAAACTCTCCTTAACATCCATCAATTCCTTAGTAACCTTAGGATTAGTCCGTTGGTCCAACTTGTCTAGTGTTTCTTTCAATGAAGCGACCTTCTCGTTGACTCTTGCAGAAGACAGTTCTTTTGCAGAAACAGGTTCATCTTTCAATAAAGCGTTATCCAACTTCAACTCGAACTTTTTCAATGTCTCCTCCTCCAACTTTGCATACCGTTGTGATACCTTCTCTTCAATATACTTCTCGTTCAGTTGCTCTCGCGTGAAGTCAGTTTCTTTAGTACTGACGAGCTGGCTCAATAAACCAGGAGAGATATTAACGGGGGTTGTTGGAGTATACACCTTGGTTTCTGTCGCTGAGTTGTTGGAGAATATTCCCATTGTATAATAACTGTTAAAGTATGCTAATTTTATAAACCAACAGAACTGCCAGGGAGATGTTTGTACGTTCTAACTGGGCGTTTCAGTTTGATTGTCTAAAGTAGTACTTTTTCCAAAGTAGAAAGCTTCCTAGTATGCAATGAGTTTTCAGACCTTTTTTTTTTCACCAGTAACGCTATCAGCGCAATAATAACACATTATGACAGGCTAAATTCAGTTAAAAAAGTTGAAATCAAGTATTTATTTGCTTCACTTCACATCTAATAAAAAGCCTTACCACATAGATTGCAATTAGTACGAAGCTCAGTACACAGTCTTCTGCTTAGCTCACCTATTCGTGCGTAAATTCGCATATAATGCCATTTTAAACTTAACATTTCAAGAAATCCTCCCGGTAGCCAAGTTGGTTTAAGGCGCCAGACTGTAATCGATCAAGTCATCTGGAGATCGGGTGTTCGACTCACCCCCGGGAGATTTTTTTTGGTAGTTGCCCATGTCGCCACGTCGGACTGCGACAAATATACAAAGTTTCTTTTTGGATGTGCTTGTGATTGTTGCAATTGTGATGTTTAATTCTCGGTCAAGAAGGATTTCCGCAAATGAAATGTTTCATAGTTTAAAAGATAAGTGGGAATAGAAGTGAGAACTTGAAATAGTTTCACCAATCAAGGAAAGTTAATAACTCAGAAGTGCAGGCAGTACAGCTATCACACTAGACCTACAGAAATAGAGGGAAAGGATATTTGCAGACCANCCCTGGGGATTATAAAGAGAGGACTCGAGCCAATAGGTAAGGATAAGCAAATATTATTGGATTGCAAGACAATCAAAGGATAGGATTTAGAAGGATGGGTAAGTTCTTGCGTCTTGGGCTATCTACGTTGATATGGGTAGCCCAACTAGTTGCTTTGGCGATTTTGGTTATATGCTGTATAACATCACCGGTAATTTCAAGTTTAGGGTTGTCGAAGCACGGGGGGATAACATATGGGGTTTTTGGATACTGTAGTGCAGGGAACGGATGCTCTAAGGCACAGTTCAACTACCATCCAGAGAAGTTAGACGGCGCAGGAGGTGGATGGTCTTTAGGGTATGGTCAGCGGTCAGCGCTGTCTAATATCTTGATAGCGACGCCAGTGGCAGCAGGACTCACGTTTATTGCAGTGCTGTTGAACCTTGTCTCCCAGTTTAGGGGTGCAAGTAGTAATGCAGGAATGTTTGTGATCAACCTGGTGCTAACAGTGCTGTCACTGCTGGTGACAGCACTAGCGGTGGTGGTTGTGTGGATGCTCTTTTCCCCTCGTCTAACTTGGTGTTCTTATTTGTTAATAGTTGCAGGGGCTCTACATTTGCTGTGTGTCCCACTGACATATTTGGCGCACTTGGAAGTGATGAGAGGAGAAAACGAGGATGACGAAGAGGCGTCATTTGGATCGGTAAGCGCTGGTCGGAAGGATCTCCTAAAGGACGATGAATATCGTAGTTCATTCAATATGAATGATCTTCAAAAGGACACCTATAACGATGAGGACATCAAGACCAGTTTTTACAACTCCAGCAAACTAGTTCCCAGCGCCAACTCTGATTCGATAAAGACAGACTACTCCGAAACGTATGCTACCTCCCAAACTTTGCCACATAAATTCCTGAGGTCTAATCAATCAAATCCCTCGAACCCAAACGAACAGGTTAATTTAGGTGGCAGCTTTGAGACACATAGCATGGAACATAGGAGCGGTAACCTGCCTTATCCTAATAATTCAAATGTGGCTTTAGCCTCTTCTACCAACCCACCTACTGTAAATGAGACCAATGTGAAAAGCCCTCCAGCGCCATATCCTCTGGAAGGGGCAGCGTACAAGCAGAAACCGAGGGATAGAGTATATGGCCTGTCCCAACAGCCGCATCAGCAACAACACCTGCAGACGTTACAACCCTCATTGCAACCTCCGCAACAGACGCTACAACCACTACGTACACGGCCGGAGCAGCAACCAACCTCGGCTATGCGAGCACCTGCATCAAAGGCATATAGTGCCAACTATAACGCTAAGCATCCCTCTCAGCCGTATCCGCTCTTAAATGGGAGCTATCCTACAGAAGAAAAATATCCATATGCGAATCGAACTACACCTTCACATAATTTATCGAACTTACAAGCTGACCATCACTATGACCCACTCAACTTAGAGCGCTCTGACGGGGGTGGTTTATTTAGTCAATCATCCTCAAACTACGAAGGGAAACGAAGCGACCAGCGGCCCTCTGGCAGCAATTACGCAATAGCTTCTACAAACATACCTGTAGCTGGCGTATCAGATAACAAAAATGTTCCTAAGGAAGGTAGTACACACAACGCTTTCCAACGAACAGATGTTTTTTCAGCTGCCCCGCAAGATTATGATGACGAAGAATTTGTGAGACAAAATACCATTGACCCACATGAGCGCCCTCCAGTAGAAGATGATGACGGAATTAAAGATGATGGTTCTGATTTTACTTCTGTTTCGCAAAGGGGTGTAAATCCAAATTACTATGTCGCTAAGAATCTTTCTTATCCTGGTCAAAGTATATCTGCTCCTATGTCACCACAACAAAGGATGTACTATAATGATCCTAAGTTTGGTCCACAAAATCCGGCTTTCAACCAGGCTGGTTTGATGCAGCAGGTAGGAAGCCCGCAGTATCTTGGCCAATGTTACACTCCTCAACAAAGACCTGTATCAGGACTATTTTCTACTCCGTTGGGTCAAGTGCAGAGGGCCCCCGACACTTCAGATATGTTGTTACAAAACAATCCTGATTTTATGGTTGGCGGTGGCCCTGCCACTACAAACACCCCGAAGTTTGGTAATATGAAGAGGTCTTCACAGGTACAGAGCCCCACCCCTACTATTCATGCCACTCACTATAAGCCTGCCTATAAGAAAAGACTGCAGAAAACAACAGGAATTTCGGCTGCATCTTTAAGTAAGGACAGTCCTTATAGTAGTCGATGAACTTTAACCCACATACGCCTTCGCAATTGAATTTGCAATATACTATAACGATTTTATACGTCGACATTCTGCTTTGAACGTCGCACAGGATTTTATACAAACATTAAACTCACTGGACTTTTTTGGTGTTTCTTTGGCATTATTTTCATTTTTTGATAAGTAATATCCACTTGACATTATGGTGTACTTAGTAATAATACACTTATCTGGAGGATTTCCTGTTACTTAGACTTTAGGCATTCCTTTGTGAATTTGAACGTTTTGTATTTACCTACACAAGTTATTATGCACTTTATACTTTGTTTTCAGTTTACACAGTAGGTCGCACATTGAAGTATGAGCAGACCAGAGCCTCTTAAGCAATACATTTATAGGACACACTACCATAAGTACATATACATTAGAACAATACACATAACATTGCCTCCGTAGCCAGTATGGCCACTGCTTCCCTTACAGTAATCGCCAGTGCGCCGGAGCCTCTCTGGCGGGCGGATTGTTGTTGGATTGTTCCTTAGCGCCCCGCGGCTTCGTTACAACGATGAAGAACATCAACAGCACTAACAATGACAAGAAAAGGATCACTTTACATTTCTGTGTTCGCTTCTGGTACCTTGTTGCTTGATTTAGCTCGCTGTGCGCTTGCTTAATAGTAATATTTGTGTGCTCCAAGTTGTAATCAATCCTATCGATAATGGTCCCCTGGTTTATAATCAATTCCTGCATTTCCCTAAAAATTGTACTAACCTCAAGGACACCTTTCGCCAGCTGAGTGATCTCTTCATCCCGTTGCTCGAGAAAACGAGTATTTCCATGCTTCTCGCGCTGCTTTTGCAACGTCTTTCTAGAGTACATGTCCATTTCTTGCTGGCTTTCCTGCTTCTCTTCTTCCTCTAGCAACAACAAGTTCTCCTCATCATTCTTAACAGGTGGCAATGGCTTGAAGTCATCATTATTCAAAAACCGCAAATAGTTGTTCTGCATAACCCTAAATTTATTACTTGATGCTTGAATCTTGCTGGCAAATGCCTTAAAACAGTTGTCCAATATAATAAGTTCACTCCTTTGAAGCTGTTTGCCTTCAAAAACTTGTACCTCCCTACTATATTGTAGGCGCTTCATTGTTGCATAGCATCGTTGTAGGTTAGAAATCACCTTGTATGATATATCCTCAATTTGCTGCTCATCTTGAGTCTTGTCTGTGAACCCAGGAAGGAGGTTCTTACGATATAACCGTGTTAATTCAATCATGTACTCATCATTCTGCGAAAGCAAGCTATCAACCTCATCTGTCAAGTCTAGAAACTTAGGTGGAAGTTTATCACTCTTATTCAATGACAGATCCACCATTAGGTGTGTTTCCGCTGTGCTAAAACCATCCTGTTCTATGTTGTCGCCCTTTAAAAAAGGGTCTTCAGCATCTGAGCTACGCGTACGATAGAGTGTGCGTTGACGAGGGAAGGTACGATGGTATGATAGAAAAAGGTTTGTCCTGTCTCTAAACATCCTTAATTATTAGTACTTAGTAATTAACTCCCATATATTGTAAACTTGTTTACATTGCAAAGGAAAATATTGCATATAAGGGCAGTTCAAACGGATGAAAAAAGTACGCTACTTGAGGCTTACATGGGAAGATCAACTCTCTGAAAATCACACTGCATAACTAGAGAACAATAACTCCAGCCGTAGAAACCAATGAAGCCAAACCTTCAAATTTCCATTCATATATTTAGTCTGTAATGCTGTTACTTCGTTTAGGTGCCTTAATTATTCATGCATGTTTCTCATCGCTGCTCGAGACATCAATGTAAAGTGAGTAAGAAAATGAGATGAGTTGTCAAGCAACAAGCAGCAGGCTTCCGTGATATTATACTACTCTAAAAGACCTCGGAACTATGTTTCGAATATCACAAAGGCCACTACAGTACATTGGTAAAGATACCACTTGTTCACGCCAAGAACAGAAACAATATTAATATGTCGAGGGCCTCTAGTCTAAGTCACGTGATATATTGAACTTTACCTTACATGCTCACTAACACTTTAATTGATGATTAGTTACTAGTTATATAGTCTCCAACTGGATCAATTGCCCTCTAGATGCACGCACGCTATTCGTAAGGTTGCGGATTCTTGCAGTTGTCACTAAGGCTTCTAAATTTTGGTGACTGTGTTTCGTATAAACTTGACGCGTTTCTCGAGTCCGAGATTATGTGTCTAACCTTGTTGCTAAAGTGTACTGTGGCAGCAGTGTCCACATCACGCTCTTATCTTAAGCCCTCAAGGGCAGAATTAGTCAGAATGGCTTCCAGGTCAACTACTTCGCCGAGAGATGTGTCTAGAATTGCGTACTCGTCGTAAATCGCCACGACATCAATTAGTTTGTCCAGTCAACTAGTTCTGACAGACTATCTAATGTGTTACTTAACACTTCGTCAGGTAAATCAGTGTTAACAATTCGAATGTCACTCTGTGGTCATTCATGGTTTGTTTAAATAAGTTGAAAATAATTAAAGTTACTGTAAAGACGTCATTATTCTCCTAGAGTAGTGGGCACCTGGGTGACCACCACTTCCCAGTCCCAGCCTCATCAACTTCTGATTCTACGACATCCTCCTCCTCCTCTTCGAACGTTGAACCACGCTTAGTGCGAGACGTTCCACTGGAATCCGGAGTTGTCGACAAGTGTTCTCCTTGGAGTCTTTCTTGGAATTCTCTGAGTAGTTCTGTGCGTCTTTGATTTGGTATCATTTCTAGATCATCTGCACTGTACTTGATTAATACTCCTGGATGTACTCCTTCCAATTGACATTCATATACGTCTTCGTCTTCGTTGTAATTCTGGATAGCTATTATCTCATTCACTCTGTCTCGAGCTTCTAATCTACTATCTGGTGGTTTTTTAGGGTATTGTTCCTTCCTATTATAGTATTTCTTCAAATACGTTACGTTAATAACTTTGTGTGCTGTGAGGTTTAGCGGTAAGTCAATTTCATAGGCATTATCGTTAACTTTTCTAAGGACTTTAAAAGGTCCTTCATACTCTGTTGCCAACTTCTGATATAATTTATCTTCCTTAATCCTCTTCTTCAACACTAGTACTAATTCTCCTGGTTGGAACGTGACCTCTCTACGCTTACCGTTCTTGTCACTTTGCTCGGCTCTCTTCTTGATCCCTCTGTGCGTGGGATACGTTTCGTGGCGGGATCAGGCTTGATCTGTCGTGAAACTCTGTTTCGCGCAGGTTCAAGCTCATAGGCCTCAAGTTCTCGGTCTTCCTCCGCAGCCTTTATTGCGCCGGGAAGGAAGCTTAAGATGCCGGAAGTATTGACATCTCTGGCAGTATCAAATACTACATACTTACTGTAAGTGCTGCCCACGTCCACGAGCATCGATAAATGTGACTGTATGACCCACGGTGGTACACTAGGGTCATCGATTATGTCAGGAGCGTCTGGTTGTGTGTAAGTTGGGTCGTTGTCATTAGTTTTGGGAATCAGCTTTAGACCGTCTGCGTTAAGGTAGCACACGGCTAGGTAGCCATGGTCGACAGTAGGGTTGTAATCACGGAACCAAGCTATTTGTGGTCCGTCTTTAGCTTTCACTAGGGCGATTTCGTCATTTGTTAAATCTGTCTCAATAATATTTAATTCATTCAAAGGCATTGCTGTAAGTGCCTTAATCAGAATTAAGAGTGTAACTTCCGTACACACTCCTTAGTGACTAGTGGTAAATACGCTCCCGTATCCACTAACACTTTAACTTCCTTTTGTGACTTACAATCAACTGTTGTAATCACTGCATCTTCTGCGAGGTTTACTGCTCTCTTTAATCCTTCTACTATTGGGTCTTTTTCTTCTTTACTCTTTTGGTCATAACCGTCATATTCTCTTACGATTGGTATAATTGAGTTTGATAAATGAAGATTCTTTAACAATCGAGTTAAATCATCAATACTATTATTGCGATGATTTGGTTGAACTAAGTTCTTTTTGTTTGGACAACCAGGGGACAAGTGCCCTTCTTCTCCACAAGTATAGCAGGTAACTGTCTTTACCTTAGGGGTCGTCTTTTTCTTATCTTCCTTAGTCTTGAGAGTCACCTCCTTGACTGGTCTGCGGTTATAAGTTCTACGTCCTAATCGCGGCTTTTCCATAGCTTGGATCATTGATGGTGTGTTACGAATGATCATTACCATACTTTCCCACTTCTCGGGTGGTTCCGCTAATGTATCAAGGCTGTTCATTACTCCTCTGGGTAACCCGTATTTAAACAACGCACCCAAGAAGGTTGTACCAATCTCTTGTTGATATTCTACTGGGAGTTGGTATACAATTCTTCTGAATCCCTCGAAGTATTCTTCGAAGGACGAGACCTCCGTATAGATAAATGTAATCAATTGGATCAGTATTTGCATTGGGCTGACAACTTGATGNAATATTACGGATAAGTGTTTCGTGATTTCNTCATAGGTGGGTNCTTCACCTCTTAACTTTCGTTCACTGATGATGAAATTGATAGCTAACTCCAATGNGTCACCGTCGAGGCGATCTAAGAGGCATTGAGTAAGTTCTGCATTACTCCATTGTCTGCCCGGACGACTTGCTTCAAATTCAATCTTACTCACCACACTTGATAAAGTGATCTCATTAGTTCCTGTAAAGAGTTCTGTTTTTCTCCTGCTATAGTAGCCTAGATTTCCCACACTCCCCATTCTAGGGAACATCTCTCCTCCCTCAGGATAACTTCCAAAGGTTTGTTGTGGCCTATCCATGTTGATCTGAATCTT